>CAUEEP010000280.1:0-17428 GCA_958450365.1 Mesorhabditis belari | reverse complement strand
TAACAAAATTGGTGTTCTAGATCAGAGAATTCTTCAAATTACCCAAAAATAACCACATTCAAAATTTGTTTCCATTTCAAAAAGCTAAACGAGCGCAGTAATGGATTTGAAAACATTTTAGCTCAAAATTATGATAACCAAGTTTTCCCATCATCATAATCGGCTGACTTTGAAAATCTCTCTAACAAATCAAAAATAAATCAGTTTCTCAAAATTCTTACTTCAAAAACTTACCGGATCAAAAATCTCTTGAAAATTTCGAAAAGAACTTCCCTCACCACCCCGAATTGCCCTTTTAAAACGCCTGTCACTCAAAATACCCAGCATCGAATTGCCGAAAATTTGCGGATGGAAATTGGGGATCAAGAAATGATAAGAAAGATGGGCATGTGTCAAGATTTGATTTGAAAACGAGTATAAATGTCGGTTGAATCGAGTGGTTCGGTACCAGTTCGGTCAGAGCCCTTTGTCTCTTCCTCAGAGAGATGAAACTGCTGGCTGCATTCGGCCTTTTGGCCATCGCCCTCGCTGCGTCCTCCCGTCAATGGGAAGAACGGTCGTTCAACAAGGGAAACACCTACGAGTTCGAGTGGAAGGGACAGGTTCGTATTTGAGAGAATACTGTAGGAAAGAGGTAGGATCGGGGGAGTATGGTAAGGGAAAGGACAGTTTAGTCGATAGGGATCCACTCAAATAGGATATAAGAAGGGCTACTGCATTGGGTACCTAGAGAGAAAAGACAAGTTGATGGATGGGATTGGAAGAGGACCTAGAATAGGGTACTGTATGCATCGAAGTACTGTAATCGACACTCTAAAAGTTTTTGAACAGTCTTTGAGCCGCTTCTTTGAGAACCTCCCAAATGACTCGATTTCCTCATCAACATTCATTTCCATCCCAATTTTCAGATCGTCTCGGGCGTGCCCGTGAAAGGATCCTCGTCTCATTCCCTTCAACAAATCCACTCAAAAGTCTTGATCACTGTCAACGAGAAACACTCGATCCTCCGTCTCGACAATGTCAAGCTTACCAATGGCCACAAGCAGCTCACCGAGCCACGCATCATCTCTGAGGTGGGGAAATGGGAAAGAAAGAGATGTTTGGGAAATAGATCAGAGATCTACAATTGATCTCAATAACTGAGTATCTTTCCCAACGATGGTCGCCATTTCCAGGTGTCGCTCGAGGAGTCGCAATTGACCTCCGAGCAACGCGAGCAAATCAAGCTTCCAATCCGCTTCCGTTACCACCAAGGAATCATCTCTGAGGTGAGATTTGGCTAAAAGATTCGAGTCCTAATCCTTTCCATTCCAATCATTCCCTTCTTCAGATCGTCTTCTCGGAGGAGGAATCCGCCTGGTCGGAGAACATCAAGCGCTCCATTCTCAACATGCTCCAAGTTCAAATGAGCCCACGCAAGACCCAAGAGGAGTACAACACGAAGACCGTCTCCAACAACAAGTTCTTCACCGTCACCGAGGTAGATTTGGATGATGAAATTGAGATTGATAGAGTGATTTGATAGAAAGTTCCGATCAAATCCAGTCTTTTCACTTGAGAAATCTACTCTTTTCAAATCCTGCAAATCTACTAATTAACTACCTAGAGCCTGATCGAAAACATTCTTAAACTAGCCCTCAAACCCAAGTTCTCCCTTTCCAGCGCACCCTCGAGGGTGAGTGCGAGGTCGCCTACACGATCGTCGAATCGGAGAAGAACCGCGAGGAGAAAGAGATCACCAAGTCGCTCAACTTCGAGAAATGCCCCAAGCGTATCGATATCCGCTATGGACCCCGTTACTCTGCTGGTTTGTGTTAATCAAGAAATGGATATCCACCAATCATCTCCATATTCAATACTCCTTTTCCAGAGTGCTCCATGTGTGAGGCCACCGATGCTCGCCCCGAATCTCAAACTGTCATCAACTACAAGGTTCGCGGAGAGGATGAGGAGCGTTTCCTTATCACCGAGGTCGAGCTCAAGTCCGAGTGAGTGTTTGGGATTGATCTAATCTAGGGTTTCCAACATTCATCATCCACCATCCAACCATTTCATTTCCAGGTACGTCTTCACCCCCTTCTCGAAGGATCAAGAGATGCTCGCCACCTACGTCCACCAAAAGATGCGCCTTGTCAACATCAAGTCGGCTGAGCGTGTTGAGGAGCCCCGCAACGGAAAGAAGTCTTCCCTTCTTTACAACTACGAGATGGAGTTGGCCCGTGAGAAGTTCTGGATGAACGGAGACGAAGAATCCTACACACTCACCGGATTCGCCGGAGTCCCCAAGAAGGAGCTCATGGACAAGTACATCCGCCTCACCCTTGCCTCGATGGAGGAGTCCGAGAAAGACGGAGTCACCCTTGAGACAAACCACAACTTTGCCCGCATCGTCGAGGTCTACCGCATGTGCACTGAGCGTGAGGTGCAAGAGATCCACCGCCACTTCTGGGAAACCGAAGTCTATGCTGAGCAGATCGAGAAGGTTCGCGAGTTCCTCACCGATGCTCTCATTGCTGCCGGAACCAAGGTCACCATTGAGCACTTTGTTGAGAAATGCGAGAAGAAGCAAATCTCCCCAATCCGTGCCGCTATCGTCATCAAGGGACTCGTGAACACCCGTGTTCCATCCGAGAACATTGTCAACTCACTCTTGCGTTTGGTCAAGTCCAAGGTTTGCCGTGAGGAGCCAATTCTCCGCCAATCCGTCCTCCTCACCACCGGAGCTTTGATGAACGGTGTCTGCTCAAAGAAGGAGGTCACCAAGGAATCGTGGGCCATCGAGATCGAAGGAGAGAAGGAATGCCGTCGTGAGCTCAAGACTGAATGGTTGAAGGAGTGGGAAACCCTCTTCGAATCGGCCACTTCCCGTTACGAGAAGGTCCTCGTCCTCAAGGCTGTTGCCAACTCTGCCCTTGATGTCTCCATTCATTTCCTTGAGAAGGTCATCTATGATCGCCGTCAACCACTCGTTGTCCGCCAATCCGCCGTTGACGCTCTTCGCATGGTGGGTTTGACAGTTAGAAGAACTAACTTTTAAAAAGATCTACTCTAAGAAGCAATTAGTCGCCTTAAAAACTAGCTTCTCATTCTCGTTGACAGCCCAAACTCTAGCTCAATTCTAATAATCTGATCTTGAACTATTAAGCCAAAACACTTGTCAAATCAACATCCAAAAGATTGTACTTACACACAAATTCCAGCTCCGCGACCAGATGCCCCGCAAGGTGCAATCGGTGTGCCTTCCCCCTCTTCAAGTCCCTCCGCGAGCCAGTCCCACTCCGCATCGCGGCCCTCTACCAACTTGTCCACTCCCGCCCCGAGCGTTCCCTTCTCGATCAAATCGTTCACCAACTCAACATCGAGCCATCCACCCAACTCCGCTCTTTCGGAGTCTCTCTTCTCCGCTCGTTCTCCGAGTCCAAGAAGAACCCATGTGAGGCCAAGCTCGCCGAGGACATCAATGTCTCTCTTCGCATGCTCCGCTCTTCTCCACTCTCCACCTCCACCCATGTCCATCTCCCATGGTACTCCCGTCTCTTCGACTTCGGAATGACCATGGATGTTGCCTCAGTCTTCTCCAACGAGTCCGTTCTCCCACACGAACTTCTCGCCTCGGTCGACTCTGTCTTCGCCGGACAATGGAACAAACACCTCGTTCAAGTTGGACTCTTCCAAAACAATCTCGATCAAGTGCTCATCCCACTCCTCAAGAAACTCGAGAAAACCGAGACCGAGATCGTTCTCCGCGGACAACGCTCTTCATCGAAGGCCCCACTCCGTGAAGCCCTCAAGGAAATCGTTCGTCAGATGAAGATCCAATCCCGCCAAAACGAGAATGGAGAGGATGCCTTCGGTATGCTCTACATCCGCTACAAGAACTTGGACTATGCTGTCCTTCCCGTTGAGGAGGAACTCATGGAGAAGATTGTCCGCTCTGATTCGTCGATCTCTTCATCCGAGATGATCCGCAAGATCGCCAAGGGATTCCGTTTCGAGGGAGTTCTCTCTGGATACGTCTACGAGCACGTCCGCATCGTCCCAACCACCCTTGGACTCCCACTCCAGGTACAGTGATCTTTTAAGGTCTCTAGATACGGTCTTCTTAGCCCTAATAGCCAGTTACCGTTAAAATAGTTGATTGCTGATCGATAATATCCAAGAACTGCCTTATATTCTTTCGCCTATTGGCCGAATTTATCTCTAGACATCAATAACCAACATCTAATCTGAACCCATCTATCCCTAAAATTTCCAGGTCACCTCCAAGCTCCCAACCGTCGCCCACATCAAGGCCCACATCAAGGCCGAGATCTCCCCGAAGATGTCTCTCCGTGTCGAGATGGAGCCCTCATTCGTCTCCACCCATGTCACCGAAATGACCGTCTTCTCCCCCGAGATGCACATCGGATCTCGTGTCTTCCACTCGATCCAATCAACTCTTCCAATCCACGGACAAGTCGAGTACAACGATGAGAAACAACAACTCAAGGCTGTCCTCCGTCTTCCCAAGGAGGAGAAACGTGTTCTCCTCGTCGAGTCTCGCCCAACCACTTTCGTCCGCTCATTCAACAACAAGCAAGTGCCAGTTCTTGAGGAGAAGACCATCCGTATTCCATCATTCGAGAAGACCTCCGTCCACTACGAGCAATCCTACGGAGAGGAGCACTTCGGTCTCCGCACTGAGGTCATCGGATCCGTCCACCGCCACGTCTTCGACAAGAAGTCCCCCGAGTCGATCCTCTTCGGAGAGAACCACGTCCAGGTAAAGATTTGGAAATAGTACATCGAAGTGAAAAGCTCAGAATAGTAGTACATACCACTTGAACCAAACCCAGCTCCAGATCCAAAACTCGAATTTCCAGGTTGTCCTTGTCCCCCACCGCCGAGTCCGTGAAGGAGATCGTCCTCGAGGTTGAGCCCAAGTACACCAAGATGGCCTCATCCGAGTACGAGTCACCCCGCTACGATGAGACCTTCACTGAGAAGGAGTTCGGTTTGGAGACCTCTGACGAGTCTGAGGAGCGTGCTGATGAGCGTGTCTCTCGCCGCACCCACTCCAAGAAGCACTACGAGTCGATGAAATCGTTGAAGGGACACGAGGGACGCGTCAACTTCCGTCTTTACACCGTCGGAGGACCAAAGACCATCAAGGGAGAGATGTCCGTGAAAGGATCGTGCGATGAGGAGATCAAGGTGTGCCGCTTCGATCTTCAATGCAAACGCTCGCCACTTCTCGAGAAGGAGCGCCGCGACTGGGAACTCCAAATGAACGGAGAGGTCGTCCTCCCCGAATCCCCCAAGACCATCAAGGAGTTGAAGGAGATGCGCCACAAAGAAGTCGAGGGAACCCTCAAGTGCCGTTGGGGATCTGAGGAGAAGAACGAGATGACCATCCGTCTCCAGAAGACTCAATCCCAAGAGATGGCCCGTTTCGTCAAGGAGATCGACTACGAGAGCAACAAGGGACTCGAGAAATACGACATGCTCCGTGAGGCTTCCAAGCTCAACAAGTACGTCGTCCTCGTCGACAAGGACCTCTCCAAGGACAACGAATTGGTCTTCCGTCGTCTCTTCGACCTCTTGAAGTCCGAGTTCTACATGTACGGACAAGTCGAATCGATCAGCTCCGACTCTCGCCGCTTCAAGATCGAGGCCGTCGTCGAGCCCGAGGAGTGCCGTCGCGTCAACTTCACCGTTGAGTGCAATGGAGAGAAACTCATCGTCAAGGAGGCCTATTCCCCAATCCGTATCCCATTGATGTCTCTCGGATCTCGCCGTGTCTCCCTCAAGGGATTGAACAACAAGAACTCGTGGACCTCGGTCTTCATGCCAACTTCCGAGTGCGAGGTTTCCTCAAACAAGGTGTCGACCTTCGATGGACTTCTCTACAAGACCCCATTGACCACTTGCTATTCAGTGCTTGCTAAGGATTGCTCTCAAGAGCCCGAGTACGCTGTGATGATGAAGAAAATGGAGAAGGACTCTGAGGAGAAGAAGATCAAGATTGTGACTCAAGAGAAGGAAATCGAGTGCGAGTTGAAACAAGAGAAGATCGTTTGCCAGGTTGATGGACGCCGTGTCGAGGACGAGGAGGCTCTCTACGATATGGGAATCAAGCTTATCGGTTGGTTTTGAATTGAAATTGAAAGATGAGTGGGTCTTTTAGGAGAATCATCATGCGAGATCACCATCCCAAAGATGACCATCCGTTTCGATGGATACAAGGTCGAGATCCAAGGCTGACAAGCGCACCGAGAACACCCAATGCGGACTTTGCGGACATTTCGATGGACGCCGCGACAACGAGTTCCGCCGTGCCGACAACGAGGAGACTGGTGGGTGGAAAAGAAATTGGATAGGAATTGAAATTGAGCTGAGATTGGGCTGAATGGGTTTTAGATGTTAGATAGAAGCTGGTTGCTCCTGAAGAGGTGTATTCCAGAGCCTAGATTCACTTGCAATACCTAGATTAGTCACTCATTCATTATTGGAATTCTCAAATCGCTTCTCTGATCAACCATTTTTCCTTTTCAGAGGACATCGAGGAATTCCACCGCTCGTGGCTTCGCCGTGACAACGAATGCGAGGTCGAGGAGTCGAAATTGAAGGAGAAGAAGAACTACGGAGTTGAGTCTGATGAGGAGGAACGCTACGATTCCGAGGAATCTTTCTGGAACCCCCGTGAAGATTTCGAGGAGGAGAACATGGGAGAGAAGCGATCACGCAAAATGCTCAAGAAGAACCTCAAGAAGCACATCAGCCGCAAGAACATCCGCGACGAGGAGGAGAACACCTACGGTTGGTTGAGCGGAGGGGATTGGGCATAGCTCTAAGAAGAACTGTGATGGTTAGACATTGAACTACTAGTCTGAGTCTCACTTGTTCCATCTCATCCATTCTATTTCCAGAGCCCGAAAACGAGATCGTGATGGTTGAGCGTGAGGGAAAGACTTGCTTCTCGATGGAGGAACAACCCAAATGCCAGCCAGGAGATGAGCTCATTGAGACCGAGAACCGCAAGGTGAAATTGGCTTGCCTTCCACGCTCGGATCGCCGCACTCGCCGCATGGTGAACGGCCTTAAGCGTGGAGAGGAGTCGATCATGGAGGAGGTGAGTGTGAAGGACAAAAATAAAAGAATAGAAAGGGAGGAAAGGATAGACAAATGGGGAGATTGGGCTGAAGATTGCAGAGACTTACTACGTTAGTTTGCTAGCCTACCTTAGATCGAGTCAGAGTGGTCAAATAGTTGAGGATCATGACACAGTCTGTAAGTTGTAGATTGAAGAGCTTAACTGCTTGAGCATTACAATTCCAATAGACACTTCAGTACTCCAATTTCTATTGCCTATCAAATATCCAATCCCCTTGAATTGCTTCATTTTCCAGATCCGTTCCCTTCCAATGTCTCTCACCGATCGCATCGAGTTGCCCAAACTTTGCCGTGTCTACTAAACACTCATCGATCAATCCAATCTAATCAACTAGTAATGAGCTTTTTTTAATCACCGGCCATCAACAATCCTAGTTTGAGCACCCATTCGGTGCGAATGCAATAAATTTTGATCAGCAATTTGTTTTTTGAATGGAGAACACTAGAAATGAAAAAGCGAAAGAAAGGGGAAGAGAAACAAAAGTAAAGAATTGAGAATGGATTGTTTACAAAAAGAAAACAAAGTAGGTGAATGTTGTTTACTTTGCCGATAAGAACTAAGAATTTTAAATTTAGAAGTTAAAGCTTTAAGTCCAAACTTTGAAAGGAAAAGACAAGCTTAAAATGGTTTAAAATTGTATCAAAAAGTTCTAGTTCTAACACAAGTCTCGGTCGTTTGCAAATTGGATATTGTTCTCAAAATTGATGCAATAAATAAATCATCTAAAAATCACAGGTAGTTGGCAATTTGGCGACTAGAAATCAAAAAAAATTGGCTTGACTATTGCTTCAGGTACTCGCAAAGCTTTTTGATGTCCGGATGGGTGTAGATGTAGTTCTGAAAAGTGAATAAAATGAATATTTAATGAAAACCTACGATCATTTTCTCTAAGGTACACCTTTTAGAAAACATGGCAATTATAGAATACAGACTAAACCAGGACTTGAAGGACTTATTGTAATTGTTGTTGTATTGGAATGATTCGAATTTCAAATCCAATGTCAGATGTAAACAAACCCTCGCAATCCAGAGCATTTCAATCAGAATTTCATCATCTCTTGCATCCAATTGAATATCCGATGGGAGAGGAGGAGAAAAACGGAAGAATGGGATGCCCAAAGCGAGTGAGAAACCGGCTGATCGACTCACGATTACACCGTTAGCGGCTGAGATCTGGAAAGGAAGCTTGTTAAGTGGAAATCTCGTTAAGAGCTTATTGGGAATTATCGGGAAATCTCAACGCAAATGTAAGTTGTTTAGTTATTTAGTTATTTAGTGTAAGTTATTTAGCCTATCAAAACTCTCATTTCCTGTTAATTCCCGATTTCCCGATTTGACCGTTTCCCGTTAATTTCCCGATAAGCAAGTCTACTAGAAAGTTTTGTTTTATTATAAAACGTCTTTTTTGGGGTGCACTTTGTGCTCATTCAAAAATCATTCAAACAATTTCTGGCGCGTGTTTATTTTAGAAAGATTACGGTGGCTTTTCAAATTTCAAATCGCTCTTTAGATTAGAGAAAACCGATCAAATCTCAACGAAAGATTACAGTAGCTTTTATCCATTTTTTTAGAAAACTCAATTTCCCCCAATTTTCCTCACTCACTTGTTCAGTCAACATGTGTAATGTATGCATTAAATTAAGATTGAATTGATTCAGCCTCTGCCAAATTCCCCCATTTGGCTGATTTTCATTCATTCGACGTAAAGGTGGGATCCCGGTACCAAGTGATAAGAAAAGTGATGGTTTTTCCTGAAATATAATATTTTCTTATAGCTAGTAAATAATTGTTAACCTCATTGACTCCCAATGTTTCCATCATTTGAATATCGGAGAGAATTTCGGCTGACGGATTATTTGCAATCAGGCCCCCGTCCATGTAAACGCCGAATGGGGCTGTGAAATAGGTGGGAGCCGCACTGAAATAAAAAAAATGTCTTGAAAATTTCAATTTTACAGTTTTGGCTTTTAAAAACACAAGATTTTGTTCAGCTTATAAGATTTCTAAGAACACGCAGATTCCATTTTCATTATCTAGCTACAATAAAAATGAAGAATTAAAGGATGCGTTTTTCTTCATAAGGACAGTCATGTGCAAAAGTCTTTTAGCACTCAATTTTCTAAAAACTTACATCGATTTTCTCTGATAAAATTCATGGCGCTCTTTAAGCTATTAATAGTTTTAGTTACACAAATATATGTACAATTTATTTACACAAACGCTGTCGCTATACAAAACTTATTCATCGAGAAAAAATATAATTGTCAAAACACTTCTGAAAATCGTGGTGCAAAAGTCTTTAACGCTTGAAAAAATTTTTGATTCGTTCGCTTCTTGTTTATTGGTACTAATTTATTTTTTTAGACTACAGGGGTGTATTTGTCAACTCCGGATAAAGAAATGATCGTCAAGGCAAGGAAACAAGGGATGTCACGACAAGACGTCGCTCGCCTCTTATGCCTTGATGTACGCCCAGAACAGTTTCTCTTGTTATGGCAAAAATGAATGCGTCTGGAAATGTGCACAGATGTAAGAAAAAGGGACGGCCGAGGATTACAACAAAGAATGAAAACCGATTCCTTACGGGAGTTTTCAAGAAGGATCCGAATTTGACGTTGAACGATGGAGCCATTCTTTTCAAGAATATTTCCCGCTGGACCTTGCATCGACGCTTGCTTCAAGTAGCATTGCATACTAGAAGACCTGCTCGCAAGCCTATAATGACAGCCAAACACAGGAGGCAACGCCTTCAATTTGCTCGAACCTATTCAAATTGGACAATCAATGATTGGGCCCGAGTGATTTTGGTTGATGAAACAAAAGTTGATATTTTTCGTTCAAATCGAAATCACCTGATCCGACGTCCAGTCGGAAAGCGATCAACTCAACTACCTGCAACCTACGGTGAAAACAGGCGGAGGTTCAATTATGCGTTTCGGTAACGATAATTTTCTATTTATCATTTTCCAGATCCGTTCCCTTCCAATGTCTCTCACCGATCGCATCGAGTTGCCCAAACTTTGCCGTGTCTACTAAACACTCATCGATCAATCCAATCTAATCAACTAGTAATGAGCTTTTTTTAATCACCGGCCATCAACAATCCTAGCGATCTGTAAAAGTTCAACGGGTCCGCTTGTCCACGTAAAGTCAACAATGGATTTCCGCCAATATATTGAGATGCTTTGGGATCAATCAGGTTTCTTTGATCAAAGCTCCACCATTCTCACCGGATTTAAATGTTATCGAGAATTTATGGGCCTATTTGAAATCGAAATTGCGAGGAAAACGTTTCAATTCTAAAGTCGAGCTATGGTTTTACATCAGAAAAATTTGGAGGACGATTGGACCTGGAATTCTTGATGAATTAACTAGATCGATGCCTGCTCGTGTTAAAGAAGTACTTTTGGCAAAAGGAGGGCCAACAAAATATTGATTATAGCTTAATTTCGTGTCTTGTGTTAAAAGACTTTTGCACCACGATTTTCAGAGGTGTTTTGACAATTATATTTTTTTCTCGATGAATAAGTTTCGTATAGCAACAGCGTTTGTGTAAATAAAACTATTAATAGCTTAAAGAGCGCCATAAACTTTATCAGAGAAAATCGATGTAACTTTTCAGAAAATTGAGTGCTAAAAGACTTTTGCACATTATTGTACATTTCCGGCAGATTAATAAAAGCCGTGTTTCGTTGTTTTTCTTACCTGGAGCATCTAGCCGCTTGCCACAATTTGATCTCTCTGCCATTTCCGAGTTCTGCAAAGTTTTTCGCTGGCTCATTTGGAAGGTCGTAGCTTCGGAAGAGCACGATTTCAGCTGGACTTACGTCCACTTGAGCAGCCGTTACCAGTAGTCTGTAATTTGGACTCTTCAAAAACTTGACAACAATAATATATAACTTAGCCATATCGTTAGTTTCTTTTTGACATATATAAATCTCTTTAAAAATTTGACCTCTTTTTCACGTCGCCAAACTTGCGATCTGGGCCGAATTCGCCGATGAGGCACGCCTCAAGAGTTTTCGGAGAATATGGACGTATTCCCTGAAATTTTGCTTTACAGTGTTTTGCACGGAAATTAAAAAGCTTAATAAACAACTCAAGTATTAGAATGTAATCTTAGAGTTACCCTAAACACTTCATCTTTGAAACGAAGATAAAGGCGGATGCAGTCGGCGGGCGATCTCCCCAACGCAAGCCCGATCGCCAAAATCGATCCAGTGCTTGTTCCTAAATCAAAATCGATCCGGTACTTGCACATTTTGAAAACTATTCTGTAATACGTCTCCTAAAAAGCACTATTTTTCGAAAACTACCGTATTCTAACTTTCAGTTTTCATTCCATCCGCCCAATTTTAGTATCATCTGTTGAGGAATCACAAGATTCAGTTAGTGATATAAAAGTTGGGCTGGTCGAATGAAAACTGACAGCTTGACTACGGTAGTTCTCTAAAATAAGTGTTTTTTAGAAAATTTTGGAATTTGGAAAACTGTTTTACCTCCTAGCCACTCAATATTCGAGACGATCGAGTTTCCTGTCAATCGCTCGAGCTCGAAAAGCATCTAGATTTGATTCGAGTTAATAATACGCAAATTTAGCTTTGATATTGAAATTTACATGTAAAGGTATTCAGCTAACAGTTGGAAAATCTAAAATTTAAACATTTCCTCACTTGTGCTTCGACTAGTCCCCGAATACCACCTCCATCCAACGAGAGCGCGATTTTTCGATTCGTTTTCGGTTTGCTCATTAAAGCGTCTCGGATTTTGATTGTATTATCTAAATGTGCATTTGTCTAGTTATAAATTAGATAATCTATATTTTAGACTTCAAAATTTACCCGGTAACAGATGATCTCTCATCGCTTCTTGCAGCTTCGGCTCCAACGCTGTTTGGAAAATTTTTCGGAGTTGTGGTCTAAAAGGTTAAATTTGGCAAGAAAACAGATCCGACTTTAAATTTATATTTCTTTTTGAATTTTTCAAAACTTTACTTATGTTTTTCTTGCGCAAATTGTAAATCGGAGGGGTCCATTTGAGCGCCGAGCAGGATCAAGAGTTGCAAGATCATCGGGCGGGCTTTCTGAAGCGCAAACTTTAAAAACTGAATAAATTTAGCTATAAATATTGGGCACTTGCCAATTTTTACATTTTTCGTCAAAGTTTGCATTTAAAAATCGGTAAAAAACCGACAAGTAGACCCGGGTGTTTTGCTGCATCGCTTACTTGTAACGCCAATTGAGCACACGTCTCGCCTCTAGCCGTTTTTTTGCCCACATCAGCCCCGAACGAAACAAAGCACACACAAGCTGCCAAGTCGTCCCGATTGATGGCTAAATTCGTTATTAAAATTAAATTCATTTATGTGTAGTAAGATATATTATGACTAACTCGTTACTTAGTTAATAATTCCTTAGATACCTGCTTGCAACGGGGTCAGTCCACTCCCATTTGGCAGCTCGAAACAGCTCCTGGCCGCGAATAGACACAGAACACGGAGAATCTAAAATCTTTATAGATATACTTATAAAAAGTTTAAAACTACTGCCAGTTTAAATTCTTATGTAAATTTTGAGCGTTTACATCGGGATCCGGAAGTGGTTTGTGCAAAATCGTGTCCCCGGACGGGTCCATTTGGATCAACCAATCGAGTTGTGGACTGCACACGAGGCTCCCGATTCTGAAACCAATTATATAACTAGATTATCAAGCTCTTGATATCAATCAAAAGATATTTAAACCTGGACTTAAGGCTCATAACCAGGCCAGAGCCAGCTAGAAGTTAAATCCAGGTCTTTCAAAAGTCTCTGGCTCTCGTTAAGTAGTCTGGCTAGTTATCCAGAATGTTCTAATCGGGCCTAAGCTGATGGTGAGCTAAACCAGCTCTTCTGACAGGCTTTTTGTGATCAGGAAATGAAGAAATTGGCAGGAAAAAGCAGATTTCCAAAGAGAGGATTGAACTCTCGACCTTTTGCCTTCCGGGCAATTGCTCTAGCCACTGAGCTATCCGATACTTCAACTTCCCAAGAGAAAGAGAGACAGAAAAGAGGGGAGAAGAAAAGAAAGAAAGAAGGAAACATGACTTCTCTCTTGGCTCTGCCTTACCTGGTCCGGAAAACTTGCATTTTGAACAGCTCACTCACTTTCTCCATTTATCGTAATCTTTGACGACGTAGTGCTGAAGACAACGAAGCACTTGGTTTCTGGCGCCACGACAAGCGATTACATCCAAGAGAATCACCTGAATATAACGTTAAATTATAAACCAATCTTTTTGTAATACCATACGTAAAACTAAAATTTGTACCTGTAATCCTTCCAGATTCTCATTGCAGATGGCCTCTTGGAGTGGAGTGAAACCAGACATGTCTTCGGCGGTGACACAAAGTTGAATGGCTTGCGCTGTATTGGTGGACAGAAGAGCCTAGATTATCTGGATTATTATTTCTGGTAGATACTTATCGCTTAAAGCTAATGCAGAATAGAAAATGGATTATGGTAGAAGATACAAAAATATGGTAAGATACCAAAGCCAGAATATGCAGCGGTTTTTCTACAATAGCCAGACCGAGATCAAAGCTAATTTCTACAGTTTTTTCTACAAATGTGACATTATTCAATTTTTAGATATTACTAAGTATATTTAATATAATAATCACTTATACTTGAATCCGAGTAAATCTAGGAGCCAGAAATCTGGTCAAAGCTAGGATTCAAGACCTTTCTCAGGTACCTAACACGGTACTCCTTGTACTATAGTCAAGTCTAAATATATTTTGATATCAAGATTATATCTAATTTAAATATAGATATATAAATTCTCACCTTCATTAATCTCATATCTCCACTTTTTTGCCGCTAAATGGTACGCTGTTTGCCCTCGAGCGTTCATTTTTGAAGCTTGAGCGCCGGCTTTTGTGCACAACATGGCCGCTTCATACTGAAATAGATAATTGATTAAGTTTACCATTATATTAATATGCAAATTGATCCAAACTAATTTTTAACCTAATCTAGGCTCACCTGATTGTACTCGCAAGCAATGTGCAGCGGTAAAAGTCCGTCCTCGGTGGGCGTGTTCACAACCCTGAAAACGTGATTTGCACAATGATCTAGGTATCATGAATACATTCAATTATATAATTCTTGATTTAGATTTAGAAATTATACAGGGTGGCGCACAATTATCCGCACTCAGTTCAAATTCACATTTTGAACTTTGATCCCTAATCGAAATTCATTGTTTTCCAGTAAAAATGAGCTAGATTTTGAAACTAATAAGTAAAAAGAAGTAAATGAAGCTGGTTTTCTTTGATTTTGAGTCATTGAAACTAGTTACAAAAACCAAAAAAATCGCTATTCCGCCGAAGGAAACGTGTGTCGCAACTTTGCAGCCTCTAGCAAAAGTTTAGAAACTTTTCTGATCAAATCCAGAAAACACATTGCAGGAGAAATATTCAATTTGATAATAAAAAAAGAATTAGGTCGATTGATTGACTCTTCGCTAAGCTGGAGAATCTGAACTGAGTGCGGGTAATTGTGCGCTACCCTATAGAATTTTAAAACATTTTGGACAAAAACTTACACAACAGCGTCTCTTTCGAAGAGAAAGCTCAGCGTTCGGGTCAGTCCGAGCGCCGCCGCCAAATGGATCTGAATTCGATTACAATTAGCATAAAAAGACAAATTGCATATAAGGTTACTTTTTTATATTTAGGCAGATTCTAAAGTAAAACAGCTTTCCAGCACCTCAGTCCAACTCGGATTTTTGAGAGTAAATACAGCGATTCGCTCCAGCTCGTTGTCAGGCAATTGTCGGATTGGGTCTAAAATTGAATATAAAGACAGATTTGGCACTGTTTTGAAGTTCTGCAAAAACAATCATTGAGATCGCTTAAGAATATTAAGTTTAAAGTC
This sequence comes from Mesorhabditis belari, assembly GCA_958450365.1. Classification (NCBI taxonomy): domain Eukaryota; kingdom Metazoa; phylum Nematoda; class Chromadorea; order Rhabditida; family Rhabditidae; genus Mesorhabditis; species Mesorhabditis belari. The sequence goes on along the minus strand of CAUEEP010000280.1, from coordinate 2,358 downwards.
AAGGCAATGAAAAGTAGGATTTCGAATATACAGGGTGATTCAAAAGTTCTGAATGTAAAGTATCTGCAAATCTAGATTCAAAAGTTCTGAATGTAAAGTATCTGCAAATCTAGATTTAGATCTAGATTAGATTAGTTAAAGTCAAAAAGTGACTGGAAAATATGAAACGGTTCGCTGTTCGCGGGTTGATTTGATAAGTTGAGTTATTTGAAAGTTTTGCTATTAAAAGTTTTAAGGTTCTAAAGATTCTAAAATATTCACTAGATGTAAATTTATTATGCTTTATGATTACCATCGTACAGTCCAGCAAAGAGAAGATTTAGTCGATTGGCGATGATTTTCCCCTCAGCCTCCGGCATACTTTTGATGATCACTTTTTTCGTCGGGCGATAAATCACGTAGAAGACGTTTGATTTGTCCTGAAATCAGTTTTGAATGGAATTTTCTGAACATATAAGATATCCGAATCTTACCTTATACAGCGAAGTGGTCCCATTGTTGTCCTTCAACTCCAATTGTTTCAGTGCAGAGTCGCTGATTGCGGTGATCTAAAAAAAGGTCTAATTGTGGCTTCAAGATTTATTGATTAATGGTAATGATTTATCTAATTATCAAAGTCTTTCATACCATTTTGTATCTGATTCACTGTGCACTTTTTGCTATTTGTAATAATACCGACAAAACCAACAAAGTCGCGTCAAAGATCTTGCCAGCAAGCCTGATTTATGATTGGCATTGTTATACAAGATCGTTGATGGAATTGAGCTTTTTTTATTATTTTATACCTGTAAATCTCTTGATTCCCTTCTCGTCAGCGTCGACGCGACTCTCCCAACCGCATTTTGAAAGATTTGCTGCACTTCGGGGGCTACTTGATGCCAATTGGGAAACGGTTTTGAGAAAATTCATTCTGAAGAACGTTTTAATAAATAGAAATTTAGTTTTAAAGGTAAATGTTTAAGACAGTCGATCATTTTTCTTGAAAACGGCAAAGTTTTATTTCGAAAGAGAATTTTATCACAGCTTTGCAAGGGAGAGAAATCTATTGGTAAAAAAACGAAAAAATGGGAAGGCAATAGAAAAATCACATTTTTCGATGGACATGTGAAATTTGTATTATTGGATAACACCGGTAATTTCTACAATTTTTTGAGTTTTAATACTGTCATAGTTAGAAAAAAATAGATAGAAGTTTCTCAGACTAGTCCATAAAAGTAATTACAAAGCACATTTTTACCATTTTTGTCAAATATCAAATATCTACCATGCATTTGTTTTAATAGAATTGTGCTTTAATACCAAAAATCATTAAAAATCAAGACTCTTACGCAAATTACCACGAAAACCCCAATGATCTCAATATTGTTAAACTAAACATAAAGATTTCAAAAGTTTCAGAGGTTTTGGCAAGTTGGCTTCAATGAATTTTAAATAAGTTAAGGCTGAAAATATAATGAGAGGTGTGCTTTGGGCTAACAATGGAAACACTTCATTTCTGGCGTACTTGATTAGCTTTTCGATTCAGAGAAAACACTATCAAATCACTATCAAATCAAAACACTATCAAATCCAACTCCAGATCCGAATCTTTATCAAATCCTCACTGAATAGTTGTCTTCCCTTCCTTTCTTCTTCCTTGTCTTTCTTAATTCTGCCTGGGCAAAGAAGGCGTCGATAGCTCAGTGATAAAGAATCTGTCCGTTACGCAGAAAGGTTCAATCCCCTCCTCAGCTCCAAATTCTTTGCCAGTCGCTTCTTTATTTTACTAGAGAACTTGTTTACCAGATATCTTGCGTTGAAGCTGATATCTGATAGGCTATGACTTGTTCGAAAACTTCAAATTAGCCTTTTTTATACGATTGCAAGATCTGGATTTGGCCTCGATAGTCAATCAAAGCTATGAATTAGCAAAGCTCAATGAAGCTTTGATAGGTTAAGTTTATTCTTCTAGCGCAAAAAAAGCAACTAATGCACCCTAATCATCATTGGAATATTTCGGTAGATAAGTATTTACCATAAGAGTCACAGTGAATCAAAGAAAGTGATTTGAATGTCTTACAATTAGACTCAAACCAAAAGAACGGTGATCGAAAGCCTGAGGATTCTCTCGAGTAATTCTTGCGCTGATTGGCAATCGACGAAGAAACGAGTTGCCACATCATCACCCTAAAAATTGAAGTAATAGAATTTTTCGAAATTTTCTTGTGCCACAAATTTCACAAGGGTTTTCTGATAAGGACATTCGTCTTTGAAGCAAAAACCGATTGCCTTATCAGATTTGCTTTTTTTCAATGAACGAAAAATTAAATACAACTTCTAATTGTTTAGATTTCAAATTCTTAACTGAATATTTTTACC
>CAUEEP010000278.1:0-151057 GCA_958450365.1 Mesorhabditis belari | reverse complement strand
AAAACAAAAATATGGCTGCTCAGATACTGCATTTGATCGTAAAAGCGCTGAAATGTGTCTTCTCTTTCTTCCATTAACTTCTTTTAAGCGATTTATTATATATGAAAAAGAAAATTCTTTATTAAAAAAATTCTTTTCGAATTGAATCATTTTCCAGACACCACATAGACCTTTAAATTCCAAATTCCAAATTTTGGAATTTATTTTCTTCATAAATTTTTTGACGTTTTCCATTAACTTACAGTACCGAGCAAAAGTCTTGCAACATCAATTTTTCAAAAAAATCGATGAAATTTTTTTATAGAAAATGCCACCCGTTCTTAGGGCTTTTTTGTTTTTAATTAGAATAATATATGTACACTTTATTTACAAAAACAAATTTAAAGTTCAGCGTAAAGCAAAAAAGTAAATGACAAAACTACTAAAAAATACCCTAAAAACTGGGTGCAAAAGTCTTGCAACATTTTACAGAAACATCAAAAATTAATATTCAATCGGTCCACCTTTTGCCAAAATCACTTCATTAAGTCGTTTAGACATTGAGTCGACTAATTCGTGAAGAATTGCTGGGCGAATTAAGCTCCAAACTTTTCGTATGTAGAACCATAAGTCAACTTTTGTGTGAAAGTCTTTTCCTCGTAACTTTGCCTTCACGTAAGCCCATAAATTCTCAATAACGTTTAAATCAGGCGACATAAGGGGCACTTTGACTAACAAAACATTATTAAGGGCAAACCATCCAGGGAGATGAGCTTTTCCTCCATTTGAGAGGTTCACGGTGCGACCCATCATGAGCTTGCTCTTGTGGACCGGCGAGTTGTCCTGGTAGAGAAACCATTCAGGAGCCATGTGATCCTGAGCAAATGGAAGTAGACATCCTTCTAGTATTTCCATATACTGGCGAGCATTCATGGTTGACTGGACGAGGACGAGCGGACCTGCCACATTTTTTGTCATCGCCCCTAGAAAAAGACAAATTAATGCATGTATTAGAAATAAGGCTTACCAAAACACATGATTGATCCTCCGCCAGCTCGCATTGTAGGTCGCACATATTTAAGGAGTATTCGCTTTCCAATGGGTCGTCTGATCAAGTGGTTGCCTTTTTGGAGAAAAGATATCCACTTTTGTTTCATCGACAAAAATCACGTTGGCCCAATCCTGCTTTGTCCAACTTTGGTACGTCCTGGCGAATAGAAGCCGTTGTTTCCTATGGCCAGCGGTCATCAAAGGCTTTCGTACAGCCCGCCGGCTATACAGTCCTGCTTGAGTCAATCGTCGAGAAACGGTCCATCGAGAGATATCCTTGTTTGCAACATCCTTGATCAGCCGAGCTCCCTCAGTTGATGTCATGTTCGGATCCTTCTTGGAAGCCATCACAAGTATTCGATCCTCTTTTGCTGTTGTTCTTCTTGGCCGTCCTTTCTTCTTTCTTCGGTGCATAAGTCCAGTTGTTTTTGCTTTTGAAACAATGCGAGAAACGGTCGAAGGATCGCATTTGAAGAGATCGCAGACAACGGCTCGAGAAATTCCTTTTTTTCTTGCTTTCATGATTTTTTCTCTTTCGGGAGTCGTCAAGTAGGTACCTGGCATCTGAAAAAAACAAAAATTAGTGTAAATTAATAAATTTGAAAACAATAAAAATGAGAAACATAAAATGTTGCAAGACTTTTGCACCCAGTTTTTAGGGTATTTTTTAGTAGTTTTGTCATTTACTTTTTTGCTTTACGCTGAACTTTAAATTTGTTTTTGTAAATAAAGTGTACATATATTATTCTAATCAAAAACAAAAAAAGCTTTACGAACGGGTGGCATTTTCTATAAAAAAATTTCATCGATTTTTTTGAAAAAGTGATGTTGCAAGACTTTTGCACGGTACTGTATTTTGAACCATTTTTAAATGGGAAAAAGGTGTTTACTTCTATCAAAAATTCTTTTTGAATTGAATCATTGTCTAAACACAAAAAAGGCCTTTAAATTCAAAATTTCAACTTGATAACTTCATTCTCTCATCAAATTTTCTGATGCTTATTCGAACAACTTCTCGTTCCTATACTAAACTTTCTCTTTTTACAGTTCACATTTTTAAAAATTTGCTTTTCAGTTGTAATGAAGATAGAATTCGTTTTCTTGCTTGTGGCTTCATTGGCACAAATTGTGACAGCAGATGAAGGTCCGTTTGTTTCGATCGATTACTTTTTTCTTTTTTTGTTACCCAACTTTTTGTTTTGTTACCCAACTCGTCTACTGGCTCTCTTTTTAGAATGGATTGACGAGTGCAAGAGGCAGAGTGAAAAAATTGTCATTCATTCGGCTGATGGCTACTGGAAAAACTTTTCGAGCGATGTGACGTCTTAGTAAGCATTGTTTTGTGGAAGATTTTCGGGGCCCGGCACGGTGAAAGCCTTAATGAGCTTGGACCCGATTAAGGCTTGCTCCAAGCCATAATCCGGCCCTTGCCTCAGGGCTTTTGGGTCGCTAGAGACAACCATTCTCATTTTATCTTCATCTCTCAATTACAGTCAACAGGATGGGGTCTATCGAAAGTTCACGTGCACTGCTGATCCAGGCCATTTCGCGTTTGTTCGAGTGGGAGTTTCTTTTTCAGTTTATCCTCAAAAGTGTGTTTCAGATAAACGGCCAGATGGATTCACCGTCAGACACAAAAACTATCGATTGTGGAAAGAAGCGTAAATGGTTGCACAAAGGTGAAGTCGTTGACACTGTTGGATGCTACACGGGTCCACGGGTAAGTTGCTTTGCAAATAGGTTTAGTTGAAGGTATTAAAGGTAGCCAAGCATTTGAAAATTTCTCGAGACAGCAAGCTTTTAGGCAAATTGGATCCAAAAGCCCGAAGAAGAGGAAAGGATTCGAAATTGGATGACCGAGAATCAAGGAACTGTAGAGGATCAAAAGGATTGGACATGGGGCAGCACCCAGTATGAACAACAAAAGAAAATGCAACGAATGGCCTCGGAAATCCAAAATCTTTTGGTTAACACCGATCATATGTAAGTTTTAGCTCACTAGCAACGCGAAAAGGGCTCTTTTCCGTTATACATCCGCAAAATTTGCATCCTTCCAGGAAAATGAACAAGGAAAACCAAATGAAATAATTTTTTCGCTATTTTCTAAGGGCGCGGTGGATTCAGGTTTCGCTTACCGACTAACGAGGCCGATGCAATCTCGTTCTTTCAACAGCGCCGCATCTTGCTTACTACTCGCACATGCGCCAACCATCACGTTATGAAGCTATTGCTCAATCAGAACCCCCAATGCGGATGTGAGAAAACGTCGTGCTTGACAGCGATCGACCTGAGTGTTGGCTCATGGATGGAGAGCACCAAAATTCCGTTTCTCACAATCCTACGATTATGGATGGACTCAACGGTGGACCTCGATCAACTATTGTGCGAAAGAATTGGAGATGAATCATCGCGGTTGACTTCAACAACTAGGATTCTTTGCGTGGAATATCTGGTGAACAAGCTGAGAGGAAAAATTGGAGAACCCAATCCAATTGACGAAGTGAACGAGGCTCTCTTCTCGAAGCGAAAGGCAAATGTGGGCCGAATCTGGCCGCAAGTGTGGATATTTAGAGGAGTTTGCGGGGAAACCCAGGAATGTTTTCTGGTCGAGGTGACCGGCCCTATTGGAAGCGATGATTGAACACATCGAGCCGGGAACCTAAATTGACTCCCATTGTTGGCGAGGATGAAATACTGAACAGATGAATGAGGCCGGCTTTACCCACGCTCATGTCAATAAGTACAACAAGTACAACTTCTTGAATCCGGATGACCCTGCCATTCACACGCAGACGATCTAGCGTCTAGGGGCAAAATGGAGCAACAAGAAGCATCGCGGCACGACATTTCCTACCGAACTACCTCGCTAAATTGATGATTCGACGAGAAGTGTGAAAGGACTATTTCTACGAAACGGTGTTGCAACAAACTGCTACGGCATGGATTGCTCATTGATTGATGATCAGGGGTTGTTTTTGTGGATGTATAACGGAAAGGAACCGCAAAAAGTTTCTAAAAAAACTTTGATTTACAATATTTTCTGGGCTTTTCAGAATCAGAAAGCAAGTCGCCGTTCTACCGGCAGACTATGTGAATGTTTATCCGGAGAATCTGCCCTTCTCAGAGGACAACTACTACATGAGAACGCGCTTCGTTGGCTTTGGGGACGATAACTCTGTGCTGGAATTTGACAATTATGTGATATTTGTGTTTCGTGGTGGCTTTCCGGAGAGATCAAAGCCTGATGCAAGAGAAGGAATCAGGTCAGACGAGGATTTATTGGGCTAGCTAATAAGTAATGGTGGATTTGCTGAAAGCTGGTCTCAAACTAAGCCAATCTTTGGTCTTATTCAAAAGCTGTATTCAAGAGGAACACAGTAGCGAAGAACATTTGTCGATTTGTTCCGTTTTCAAATTTTTATAAGCATTTAAATGGTACTCAGTCCGCTTGGTACCCAAAAAAGTCTCAAAATCACATTTCAGGACCATTAAATTTTAGCTGGGGCCTGGCGATTCGTTGATCCGAGGGTCGAGGGGTCGACTGCCAACTGTGACGAAATTTTCAATTTTTTTTTTCCAAAAAGACCTAGCAAGGAGATGCCACAAAATCGTCGTAGCAGATATTCACGCCGTTGAAATGCAAACGCCAATCGGACACGGTGAATCTGATGCTGTATTCAGTTTTGCCCATATTCAAAAACACACAAGAAAAACGCATCCAAAGTTGGGGTGTCTATTGTGAAAATCGTACCCCGTGAACAAACATATTTTTAGCCTAGATTTTTAACCAAAAAATCGTCGAAATGTGATTTTGACACTTTTTTCGATCTGACCGAGCGCACTTAAATGCTTTTAAAGATATTAAGACCGAACGACTCAAAGAATGGTTTTCGCTCTTCGCGGTTGTTCTTAAAGAGTTCCTGGTAAATGGTTATGAATACTTATAAATAAAAAAATGTAATTTTGGCTTAAAAGAAAAATCAAAAGTACGTTAGGCCCTGACTCAAAATCAAAAGGCCCTGACTTTTTTCAACCCTGTTTACAATGTTTTGAAAAACTTCTTTACATTTCTTTGCTTTAAAACCTAAGCTGGCGATCACTGGTCAGAGTCAAAATTGAGACAATAAAAAAATGTAATTTTGAGGTAAAAATAAAATCAAAGGCATGTTAGGATCAGGCCGGGATCGGGCCTGACTTTTTTCGGCACAACCCACAATGGTGTTTTGGTGGTTGCTGGGCCACCTATATTTTTGATTTTTTCACTTTTCTTGGGGTAATCGACGGCGCTGAGCACGAATTTGACAGTTTTAGAATAGGTTCTCAATCGAAAAGCCGACATTTCGACACGCTGAAAACTACACTTTCTTGCACTTTAAATGCAACTTTAAATTCGTGTACTCCAGCTATCGACTATTGGGGCACTTCTCAAGGTCAAAACTAGACCCAAAAAATTTTTAACCACTAAATATTCATTCTCTAACTAAATTGACTGGTAGAGAGGAAAAGCAAATTGAAAAATTATTTTTTTGAGATTTTGACTCATGTGGGGGACCAAATGGTCGAAATTTGCAAAAACTTTTTTTATTTCGCTTCAATTTGAGCAGAAACGTAATCAGTAGGTTATATTATGCACTTTGGAGCCCCAAAACTGGACTCAAACGCATTCTCCCAAGCTCTAGTTGTGTTTTTCGGAATCTACGCATAAAGCTACCCGAGAAGAAGTGGTTTTGACGAAAAAATGTGCCCCCCTTCCCAACCTGAATAGCGCTTAGAAGCGTAATTTTAAACGTGTCGAAATGTTGGTTCTTTTAGTTGAAATGCTAAAAATTTATGTTGATTAGTTTATTATCTTATGCTAAAAGGGTCAAATTCGTGCTCAGCGCCCTCGATTACCCCTAGAAAATTGGAAAAATCAAAAATATAGGCGGCCCCTAATCATCAAAGTACCAAACTTCTTTAAATTTCTTTGCCTTAAAACTGGAGCTGTCAATCACTAGTTATAGTCAGCATTGAGATACCACTTTATTTTAGTGATTACTTTCAAGATGGTCTCAATGGGATAGAACGACACAACGGGATCCAATTGCTAGCAGAGCGTGCAGCGACTTATGGTGATGAATGGGAAGGACGTATCGACATTTTAACTGTTTTTCGAAAAGGAGCTAATCACAAAACCTGCACTTATCTCTATGGAGCATCTGGTGATTGGATGATTTCTGAGGTGAAGACGTGGAGTCGGCCATGTGCAGCTGGATGTGGAGATGTTTGTGTTGCGCATTTAACTGCTTGATGTCGTTTGAATAAAGGAATACATGAAAAAGATTCCAAGTAACGCAAGAAAACAGGGAAAAAGAAATGCGGCCTTAAAACAAAGTCCCTAAATTTTAAAATGACTTTTCATGTAGTTGACATTTTAAAATTGAACAATGGTTGATTTCATTCACAGCTTTAAAATAGTTTTCTCAATTTGATTTCATTAATTCCATTTAGATTCCTTTAAAACCGAAAAATGTCTCCAAATAACCAGCAAAATCACAAAACGAGCAATGAAAATCTTTGTGCTTCTTTTGACTTCATGCCTGGTTATTTCAATAGTTCAAGAAAGAAACAAGATTCTTATCAAAATCGACATCCTTGAGCTTTCGTCCACCCCCTTTGATTCGCTTTTTTCCTTTTCCGTTATCTCTGTTTTGTTCCTCGAATTCTTCCTTTTGCTCACACCATTTTTGGAATATTTTGACGACTGACTCCAAATTTCCGCGCTGCAGCCAACTTTTCCTTTATTTTTTCAGCAAAATCAATCGCTTTCGGCTTTGTTTGAATGGCAAAGCATCGCGAATTTTCGCGGATGGTGCATCCGAGTCACACGAAGACTCCTCGGCAACATCGTTGGTCATGTTGTAGCCGGCATTTTGCTCGGCCACTTGATTGTCAATCCTCTTGAAGAATTCCACATGTTCCTCGTGTTCACGACGAGCTCGAAAATTTTCGAATTCATCAAGCGAGTTCCCATCGAGATCCATACTTAAAGAAAAAGATTATTTAGACAATAGTAAAGGTGACCAACAAAAATTATATAATATTAAAAGCGAACATGATGGATTATTTTCTAGGATTGAGTTTTGATAACAATAAAGCTTAGCGCCGCAAAAGGTAAATCAATTCTCAAACTTTATACAGGTATATAAGAGCAAAAAGTGACTATAGCTTTGCGCGAACTTCGTAAGCGAATTTGAGTTAATGTGTGAAAATGTGTGGACCACTAAAACAATGTGTGGAAATAACAAAAAGATGTTTTTGCACTTTGCACAGCCATTTTAGATTTTTTGCTAACTTTCTCATGTGAAGAATAGTTAATAAATGAATGAAAAAAGCCTCACTTTTGCTTGCTTGAATAGCTTTAGAATGTCACATAAACATAAAGTCAAAAAGGTTTAGATGAAAAAGAAGCACTATAAATCCAGATTTTCGAGTCTGCACTACTATTTTTTCAACCCCCTCTCGGACCGCAATACTATTAAAGAGTGCACTACTATTAGGGAGAATACGGTATTTATAAGTCGCCTCCAAGAAATTACTCGTAAAAAAAGAGCTGTCCCTTAAAATTTTAGAGATTTTAGCAAAGATTATTATTTTCTAGCTTAAATTCGGCTCACTTTTTGTAGTAGAAAAATGATCCCTTATGAGGTAAAGCTAGCATAAATGAGCAATACGCTCTATAAACTCTACTTTTGCCCAAACAGAACAAAGAAGCTGTATTTCAAAAAATCATTTTTTGATGTCATCTTCTCGGCACTGAGTGTTTGCTAAAATAGGTGATTTTGAAAAGTGAAAGCATTAGATCAAATTTGCCTTAATCACAAATTTTCCCTATTTTAAGTACTTCATTTTAGGTTTTGAAATGGGACCCATTGCCTATTCATTAACCCACTTGTCTAAAGGCTGGTCACTCAAAAAGTGACCAAATCACTTCAGCTGAAAAAATCTCTTATTTTTCACCTGAAGCTCACCCTGATTTTTTTGTCAAAAACTTTTTGAAATATGGACAAATTTATCAAAAAATCTGCAATGGCTTGGCTTTTGAGAAATCACCGTGGAAACTTTTTTCGAGAACTTTCTTTCCAACCTAATACCACTTTGTTTAATGCGCTGAATTAACTATAAAGTATACGCCAAGCATTCGTGGATTCGTTTCTAAGAAATTCGAGTCAAACTTTTTCCGAGAACTTTCTTTCCAACCAAAATAGGTTTCATCTTACTAAAATGTGCAAATGGGAATAAAATACAACTCAGAAAGATCGAAATCAAACAAAAAAAACTTTAGAAAATATATAAGAGAAACAAGGCACTTGATTCAACAATTGATTTGATTTTCAAAGAGACCAAAATTCAAGAAAATCACTATCGGTTAACCGATGGTGATTGAAAGTTTTTTAAATGAAACATTTGGAATACAAGGCAGATTTATCTCACATGCTAATAAAAAAGTTAGGTTAATAGGACCAAATACTTTAACACCTCGGGAGGTAACTTCTGTTCTCAAATTGTTTCAATCGTTTCTTTTTTCGATTTATCTCGTGTATCGTTGCAACTTTTCTAGTTATTTTTTTAGAAATGGAAAGTAAATTTGTCGATCGCCTTACGCAACATCAATCTACGAAGAAATACAATTAGATTCCCGATGTCACAAAACACGCCGAAATTGTGAAAACGATCAAACGAATAACCAGTGAAGATACAAAAGGAAAAAGGACTCCTGAAGAAATAAATTTTTTGTTGGCGCGCTTCACTTTGCAAAAGGAGAACGATCTGGACGTCATCTACAACATTGGAAGAACCGGAGAAATGAAACGAGTGATTATCAAGGAAAATCTCTTTCAACTATTGATCAAAACACACAAGGATCATGGACACGCTGGAAGGGACATGATGTGGAAAGCACTAAGGGAATATCATGGAATATCTCAGGATATCATCGAGATTTTTGTCAAGCTCTGTCCTGAATGTGAATTGAAGAAAGGCACGCCGAAAAAAAGGAGTCGTTGTCAAGCCAATCATCACCAAACAACAAAGCGGGTCCAAGTGGATCTGATCGATTTGCAATCAATACCAGATGAGGATTTGGATACGTAAATGGTCGATGTGTATGCCACAGGTCGAACGTTTTGTGCAACAGTCGATGTCACGATGTACCTTAGGGAAGTTGTTAATTAATTTTTTTTGTTGTTGAGCTTGTTTGCTTATTATATGTTTGCAATAAATTGTTGAAAAGTGAATAAAACTTGTAATTCATAAAGTAAAAATATTAATCAAAATTTACGTTCAGTTAGATGACATAATCTTTCGAATTAGGCAACAGAAGTTACCTCTTGAGGTGCTAAAATATTTGGTCCGATTAACCTAACTTTTTATTTGCATGTGAGATAAATCTGCATTGCATTTCAAATGTTTCGTTAAAAAACTTTCAATCACTTGCGGCTAGCCGATGATGATTGAAAAACTAGCGGCTGAGACATATAAAACAAAAACATGGCTACTCAGATACTGCACTGGTACTACAGTTTGTCGTAAAAGCGCTAAAATTTTTCTTCTCGTTTTTCCATTAACTTATTTCGGCAAAAAAGAAAAAAACGTATGATTATATCAAACAAATTCTTCTTGAATCGAATCATTGTCATAACATAGGCCTTGAAATAAGAACATAAAAATTTGATCAGAAAATGAAGTCGTCAAAAGAAATTCCAAAGTCTTAGTATTGATTTGAACAACTTCTCATCTTTAAACTAAAGTTTCTCTTTTTTACAATTCACATTTTTAAAAATTTGTTATTCAGTTGGCTGTAAATGAAGAAAGAATTCGTTTTCTTGTTTGTGGCTTCACTGGCACAAATTGTGACACTAAATAAAGGTCCGTTTGTTTCGATCGATTACTTTGTTCTTTTTTTTTGTTACCCAACTCGTCTAATAACTATTTTTTAGAATGGATTGAAGAGTGCAACAGCCAGAGTGAAAAAATTGTCATTCATTCGGCTGATGGCAAATGGAACAACTTTTCGAGTGATGTGACGTCTCAGTAAGAGTTGTTTCGTGAAAGATTTTCCGGGCCCGGCACGGTCAAAATCTTAATGAGCTTGGACCCGATTAAGGCTTGCTCCGAGCCATAATCCGGCCCTTGTCTCAGGGCTTTTGGTCGTTAGAGAAAACCCTTCTCATCTTGTCTTCATCTCTCAATTACAGTCGATATTATGGGGTCTATCGAAGGCTCACGTGCACCGCTGATGCAGACGATTTCGCGTTTGTTCGAGTGGGAGTTTCTTTTTCAGTTTATCTTCAAAAGCGTGTTTCAGATAAACAACATGACGGATTCACCGTCGGAGACAAAAACTATCACTTGTGGATCGAAGCGTAAATGGTTGTACAAAGGTGAAGTCGTTCTCTCTGTCGGATGCTACACGGGTCCACGGGCGAGTTTTTCCGTTAATTAAAGGCAAATAGGTTTAGTTAAAGGTATTAAAGGTGGTCAGCCATTTGAAAATTTTCTTGCGACAGCAAGCTTTTAGGCAAATTGGACCCAAAAGCCCGAAGAAGAGGAAAGGATTCGAAGTTGGATGGCCGAGTATCACGGAGTTAAAGTGGATCAAAAGGATTGGACATGGGGCAGCACCCAGTATAAACAACAAGAGAAAATGCAGGAAATGGCCTCGGAAATCTATAAACTTTTAGTTGACACCGATACGTATGTTTTAGTTCACGATCAAAGTGAAAAGGGTTCTTTGCCGTTATACATCCGTTATACATTGCAACAAATTGCTACGGCATGGACTCCTCATTGATTGATGATCAGGGGTTATTTTTGCGGATGTGTAACGCAAAGGAACCGCTCAGTTTCTGGAAAAAATTTTGACTTGCAATGTTTTCTGTGATTTTCAGAATTAGAAAGCAAGTCGCCGTTCTACCGGCAGACTATGTGAATGCTTATGGGGAAAAACAGGCTTCCTCAGAGGACAACTACTACATGGGAACGCGTTTCGTTGGCTTTGGAGACGATAACTCTGTGTTGAAGTTTGAGAATTATGTGATATTTGTATTTCGTGGTGGCTTTCCGGATAGATCAAAGCCTGATGCAAGAGAAGGAATCAGGTCAGACGAGGATTTATTGGGCTAGCTAATAAGTAATCGTGGATTTGCTGGGAGCTGGTCTCAAACTAAGCCAATCTTTGGTCTTATTCGAAAGCTGTATTCAAGAAAAACTCAGTAGCGAAGACCATTTGTTGATTCGTTCCGTTTTCAAATTTTTATAAGCATTTAAATGGCGCTTAGTCAGCTTGGTACCCAAAAAAGTGTCAAAATCACATTTCGGGATCACTAAATCTTAGCTGGGCGATTTTGCGAATCGTTGAAGCGAGAGTCGAGGGTTCGACTCCTAGCTGTGACCAAATTTTGAACTTTTTTTGCAAAAAGACCAAAGTTTACGCTATCTAAGGTAATTTTACTGATCACAAAAAACATTTTTAGCCTAGATTTTTAACCCAAAAATTGACGAAATGTGGTTTTGACACTTTTTTGGTCTGACCGAGCTCACTTAAATGCTTATCAAAATTTTAAAACCGAACTAATCAAAAAATGGTTTTCGCTACTGTGCTCCTGTTGAATACATACAGCTTTCGAATAAGACCAAACTCGTTAAGTTTGGTTAAGTTTAAGGCCATCTGTCAGTCAATCCGTCATTACTTGTTAGCCTAATATTATGGACTAGCTTGGTATAACCAAGGTCGGGCCGCAAACCCAAATACTTTTTTGAAAATTTAGATTAAAGGTGTTCTTGAACAGTTCCTAGTAAACGAGTATGAATACTTATCAATAGAAAATGTAATTTTGACTGAAATAAAATCAAAATTACGCCAGAGTCAGGATCGGCCCTGGCTTTTTTCAACCCTGTTTACAATGGTTTGAAAAACTTCTTTACATTTCTTTGCTTTAAAATTTAAGCTGGCGATCACTAGTCAGAGTCAGAATTGAGGCAATACTTTATTTTAGACGTTACTTTCAAGACCCTTTTCAATCGCGAGAACGACATGACGAGATCCAATCGCTAGCAGAGCTTGCAGCGACTTATGGTGATAAATGGCAAGGACGTATCGACATTGTGACTGTTTTTCGAAAAGGGGCAAATCACAAAACGTGCACTTATCTCTATGGAGCATCTGGTGATTGGATGATTACTGAGATGAAGATGTGGAGTTACCCATGTGCGGCTGCATGTGGAGATGTTTGTGTTGTGCATTTAACGGCTTGATATCTTTTGAATAAAGGAATACATGAAAAAGATTCCAAGTAACGCAAGAAAACATGAAAAAAGAAATGCGGCCTTAAAAAAGTCCCTAAATTTTTAAATGACTTTTCATGTGGTTGACATTTTAAAATTGAACAATAATTGATTACATTCACATCTTTAAAATAGTTTTCTCAATTTTATTTCATTAATTCCATTCAGCTTCCTTTAAAACGTAAAAATGTTTCCAAATAACCAGCAAAATCACTGATGTGATTTTGCTAGTAATATTTAAAACGAGCAATGAAAATCTTTGTGCTTCTTCTTTTGACTTCATGCCTGCTTATTTCAATAGTTCAAATACGTCAAATCAGTAATTTCTGGTGATTTTAAGTATCTATTAGGTTTGAAAGAAAGTTCTTGGAAAAAGTTTGACTGCAATTTCTTGAAAACGAATCCACCAATTCATGATCATTTTGTTCTATTATTTGCAAGTCGACTCCAAGAAATTACTCGAAAAAAATGAGTGCAGCTCCGTAAAATTTTAGAGATTTTGCAAAAATGATTATTTTCCAGTTTAAATTAAGCTCACTTTTTGCAGCAGAAAAACGATTCCTTATGAGGTAAAGCTAGCATAAATGAGCAAAACGCTCTATAATCTCTATTTTTAGCCAAAAGATTTTAACAGAGAAGCTTTTTCAAAAAATAATTTGGGTGTCACCTTCTTGACACTGAGTGTTATAGGTGATTCTGAAAAGTGAAAGCATTGGATCAAATTGGACTTAATCACAAATTTTTCCGAGAATTTTCTTTCCAACCTAATACCACTTAATATACTGAAGTAACTATAAAGTATGCGCCAAGCATTCGTGGATTCATTTTAATGAAATTCCAGCCAAATTTATTCCGAGAACTTTCTTTCCAGCCTAATAATTTGGAAGGGACCTTTATCACGTTAGAACCGCAAAGCTTTGTGTTAGTCTTAGGTAACTGCTTCATTGAAAAGCTGAGCTCAAAATTCAGGTGTTTGATCTTATTTTAGAATAAAGTATTTATTTTTTAAGCAAAAATATGGCAACTCAGATACAGTTTGCACTGAAGTTTGTCGTAAAAGCGCTAAAACTTCTCTTCTCATTTTTCCATTAAATTATTTTGAGCTGAATATTATTAGAAAAAAAAGAAGAAAAATGTATGATTCTACCAAAAAAATTCTTTTAGAATCGAATCATTCTCACAACATAGATTTTGAAATTTCATTTGACGACTTCATTTTCTCATCAAATTTTTTTATATTTATTTCAACAATTTCTCGTTTTTATACTAAACTTTCTCTTTTTACAATTCACATTTTCAAAAATTTGCTTTTTAGTTGTAAATGAAGGAAGAATTCGTTTTCTTGCTTGTGGCTTCACTGGCACAAATTGTGACAGCAAATGATGGTGAGTTTGTTTCGATCGATAACTTTGTTCTTTTTTTTGTTACCCAACTCGTCTACCAGCTGTCTTTTAGAATGGATGGAAGATTGCAAGAACCAGAGTCAAAACATTCAAATTCATTTGGCTGGTGGCAACTGGAGAAACCTTAGGAGCGATGAGACGTCTAAGTAAGCGTGTTTCGTGAAAACTTTCCCGCGCTCGGCCCGGTGAAAACCTTCATGAGCTCGAACTCGATCAAGGCTTGCCCGCAGCCATGGTCCGGCCCTTGGCTCAAGTCTTTTTGGTCGCTAGAGACAACCCTTCTCATTTTATCTTCATCACTCAATTACAGTAAATATTTTTGGATCCAACGAACATTCACATGCACTGCTGATCCAGACCATTTCCCGCTGGTTCGAGTGGGAGTTTCTTTTTCAGTTTATCCTCAAAAATGTTTTTCAGATCAACCACAAGATGGATTTTCCATCAGACACAAAAACTATCACTTGTGGATCGCGGCGTAAATGGGTGTACAAAGGTGAAGTCGTTCTCAATGTTGGATGCTACACAGGCACACGGGTGAGTTTTTACGTATAGTTAAAGGTATTGCGAAAAAAAAGTTGTTAGTAAATCCACGAGAGGGAGCAGGGACAGGAAGCTTTTAGGCAAATTGGATCCAAAAGCTCGAAGAAGAGGAAAGAATTCGAAATTGGATGGGCGAGCATCACGGAGCTCAAGAGGATCAAAAGGATTGGACATGGAGCAGCACCCAGTATGAACAACAAAAGAAAATGCAGCGAATGGCTTCGGAAATCTATAAACTTTTAGTTAACACGGATGATATGTAAGTTTTAGCTCACGATCAACGCGAAAAGGGTTCTTTTCCGTTATAAATCCGCCAAATTTGCCTCCTTCCATGAAAATTTGTGGATATCTAGAGGAGTTTGCCGGGAAACCAAGGAATGTTTTCTGGTCGAGGTGACCGACCCTATTGGAAGCGATGATTGATCACATCGAGCCGGGAACCTACATTGACTCCCATTGTTGGCGAGGATGCAATACTGAACAGATGGAGGAGGCCGGCTTTACCCATGCTCGTGTCAATAGGTACAACACGTATGGAGAAACAAGAAACATCGCGGCACGTCATTTCCTACCGAACTACCTCGCTAAATTGATGGTTCGACGAGAAGTGGGAAAGGACTATTTCTACGAATTTTGCAACAATATGCTACGGCATGGATTGCTCATTGATTCCTCATTGATTGATGATCAGGGGTTATTTTTGTGGATGTATAACGGAAAGGAACCGCGAAAAGCTTCTGAATTAAACTTTGACTTGCAATGTTTTCTGTAATTTTCAGAATCAGGAAGCAAGTCGCTGTTCTACCGGCAGACTATGTGAATGCTTGGCTGGAATCACAGAGCCGGTCACATGACAACTACTACATGAGAACGGGTTCCGTTGGCTTTGGAGGCGATAACTCTGTGCTGAAATTTGCGAACTATGTGGTATTTGTATTTCGTGGTGGCTTTGCGAACAGATCAAAACCTGATGCAAAAGAAGAAATCAGGTCAGACCAGTATTTATTAGGCTGGCTAAGAAGTAATCGTGGATTTGCTGGAAGATGATCTCAAACTAAATCAATCTGAGCGAATTTGGTCTTATTCAAAAGCTGCATTGAAGAGGAACACAGTAGCGAAGACCATTTGTTGATTTGTTCCGTTTTCAAATTCAAACTGGCTAGGGCTTTCAAATTAGCTAGGGCTTGACGATTGGTTGATCCGAGGGTCGAGGGTTCGACTCCCAACTGTGACCAAATTTTCAACTTTTTTTGCAAAAAGACCTAACCAGAAGGTTCCTAGTAAACGGTTATGAATACTTATGAATAGAAAATCTAATTTGGACTGAAATAAAATCAAAAGCACGTTAGGATCAGGGCGGGATCGGGCCAGTCTTTTTTCAACCCTGTTTACAATGGTTTGAAAAACTTCTGGTGTTTTGGTGGTTGCTGGGCCACCTATATTTTTGATTTTTTCACTTTTCTTGGGGTAATCGACGGCGCTGAGCACGAATTTGATAGTTTTAGAATAGGTTCTCAATCGAAAAGCCGACATTTTGATACGTTGAAAACTACACTTTCTTGCACTTTAAATGCAACTTCAAATTCGTGTACTCAAGCTCTCGACTATTGGGGCACTTCTCAAGATCAAAACTAGACCCAAAACATTTTTAACCACTAAATATTCATTCTCTAACTTAAATTGACTGGTCGAGAGGAAAACAAGTTGAAAAAATGTTTTTTGAGATTTTGACTCATGTGGGGGACCAAATGGCCGAAACTTAAATTTTTTTATTTTGCTTCAATTTGAGCAGAAACATAATTGGTAGGTTAAATTATGCACTTTGGAGACCCAAAACTGGGCTTAAATTCATTTTCCCAAGCTCACGTTGTTTTTTTCGGAATCTGCGCATAAAGCCACCAGAGAGAGAGTGGTTTTGAAGACAAAAAGTGCCCTTAATAGGACCTGGAAGCGTAATTTTCAACTGGTCGAAATGTTGGTTTTTTCAGTTGAAATGCTAAAAATTTATGTCTATTAGTTTATTATCTTATGCTAAAAGGGTCAAATTCGTGCTCAGCGCCCTCGATTACCCCTAGCAAATTGGAAAATCAAAAATAGGTGACCCCCCAACCATCAAAGTACCAAACTTCTTTAAATTTCTTTGCCTTAAAACTGGAGCTGTCAATCACTAGTTATAGTCAGCATTGAGATAACACTTTATTTTAGTCGTTGCTTCCAAGACGGTTTGAACTCGACACAACGTCACGACGGGATCCATTCGCTAGCAGAGCGTGCAGCGACTTATGGTGGTAAATGGGAAGGGCGTGTCGACATTGTGACTGTTTTTCGAAAAGGAGCATATCACAAAACGTGCACTTATCTCTATGGAGCATCTGGTGATTGGATGATTTCTGAGGTGAAGACGTGGAGTCGGCCATGTGTATTTGGATTTGGATGTGGAGATGTTTGTGTTGTGCATTTAACGGCTTGATATCTTTTGAATAAAGGAATACATGAAAAAGATTCCAAGTAACGCAAGAAAACATGAAAAAAGAAATGCGGCCTTAAAAAAGTCCCTAAATTTTTAAATGACTTTTCATGTGGTTGACATTTTAAAATTGAACAATAGTTGATTACATTCACATCTTTAAAATAGTTTTCTCGATTTGATTTCATTAATTCCATTTAGATTCCTTTAAAACTTAAAAATGTAAAAACTGAGGAAAAAAATAACATTTAAGAATCAATTGAACCTTGATTTTGCCGAATATTGAACCATCTTCGGGGTGACATTAAACCATCGATCAGCCGCTTCCTTTGATTTCTCCTTTGAAAAACGAACAGCTTCAAGTTTGAACGAAAATGCGTAGGCCTTTCGCTTGACTTTTGCTCTGAAAACTATGGTGTCAACAATTAAAAACTTACCTTATTTCCCGTTCATCATCGTAGTCTTTACCAAACATTGAGGCAAATGGAGTGCTTCTGATTCCATAGTGGTATCTTCTATTTTTCACGAGTTATAGTAAATCTTCATTTCGGCACTTTATTTCTGAATAAAGTATTCATATATAAAAACAAAAATATGGTTACTTAGCTACTGCACTGGTACTGCAGTTTGTCGTAAAAGCGCTAAAATTTTTCTTCTGGTTTTTCCATTAAATTATTTCGAGCCAAATATTATTCGGCAAAAAAGAAAAAAACGTATGACTCTATCAAAAAAATGTTTTTTGAATCGAATCATTGTCATAACATAGACCTTTAAATCAGAACATAAAAATTTGATGAGAAAATGAAATCGTCAAATGAAATTCCAAAGTCTTAGTATTTAGTTGAACAACTTCTCGTTTTCATACTAAACTTTCTCTTTTTACAATTCACATTTTATAAAATTTGCTTTTGAGTTCGCGGTAAATGAAGAAAGAATTGGTTTTCTTGCTTGTGGCTTCACTGGCACAACTTGTGACGGCAAATGAAGGTCGGTTTTTTTCGATTACTTTATTCTTTTTTCTGTTACCCGACTCGTCTACTGACTGTTTTTTTAGAATGGATGGAAGAGTGCCACAGCAAGAGTGAAAAAATTGTCATTCATCCGGCTGATGGCAACTGGAAAAACCTTTCGAGTGATGTGACGTCTCAGTAAGAGTTGTTTCGTGAAAGATTTTGTGGGGGCCCGGGACCGTCAAAGCCTTAAGGAGCTTGGACCCGATTAAGGCTTGCTCCGAGCCATAATCCGGCCCTTGTCTCAGTGCTTTTTGGTCGCTAGAGAAAACCCTTCTCATCTTATCGTAATCTCTCAATTACAGTCAATCTTCTGGGGTCCATCGAAGGCTCACGTGCATCGCTGATCCAGACAATTTTTCGTTTGTTCGAGTGGGAGTTTCTTTTTCAGTTTATCCTCAAAACTGTGTTTCAGATAAACAACATGATGGAAGCACCGTCCGAGACAAAAACTATCACTTGTGGATCGAAGCGTAAATGGTTGTACAAAGGTGAAGTCGTTGTCTCTGTCGGATGCTACACGAGCCCACGGGCGAGTTTTTCCGTTAATTAAAGGCAAATAGGTTTCGTTAAAGGTATTAAAGGTGGCCAGGCATTTGAAAATTTTCTCTAGACAGCAAGCTTTTAGGCAGATTGGATCCAAAAGCCCGAAGAAGAGGAAAGAATTCGAAATTGGATGGGCGAGCATCACGGAGCTCAAGAGGATCAGAAGGATTGGACATGGAGCAGCATCCAGTATAAACAACAAGCGCAAATGCGGCGAATGGCTTCGGAGATCCAAAGCCTTTTGGTTAACAACTATAATGTGTAAGTTTTAGCTCACGATCAACGCGAAAAGGGTTCTTTTCCGTTATACATCCGGAAAAATAAACCCTCGACCATTTCCGTTATACATGCGCCAAATTAGCATCCTTCCATGAAAATGAATAAGGAAGACCACAGAAATTCATCCATATCGGCGAGGATACTGAACAGATGAAGGAGGTCGGCTTTACCCACGCTCATGTCAGCAAGTACAACAAGTACAACTTCCGGAATCCGGATGACCCTGCCACTCACACGCAGGCGATCGAGGGTCTATGGGGAAAATCGAGAAACAAGAAGCATCGCGGCACGTCATTTCCTATCGAACTACCTCGCTGAATTCATGGTCCGACAAGGAGTGGGAAAGGACGATTTCTACGGATGGGTGTTGCAACAAATTGCTACGGCATGGATTCCTCATTGATTGATGATCAGGGGTTATTTTTGCGGATGTACAACGGAAAAGAACCGCTAAAAGTTTCTGAATTAAACTTTGACTTGCAATGTTTTCTGTAATTTTCAGAATTAGAAAGCAAGTCGCCGTTCTACCGGCAGACTATGTGAATGCTTATGAGGAAAAACAGGCTTCCTCAGAGGACAACTACTACATGGGAACGCGTTTCGTTGGCTTTGGAGACGATAACTCTGTGCTGAAGTTTGAGAATTATGTGATATTTGTGTTTCGTGGTGGCCTTCCGGGCAGATCAAAGCCTGATGCAAGAGAAGGAATCAGGTCAGACGAGGATTTATTGGGCTAGCTAATAAGTAATCGTGGATTTGCTGGGAGCTGGTCTCAAACTAAGCCAATCTTTGGTCTTATTCGAAAGCTGTATTCAAGAAAAACAGAGTAGCGAAGACCATTTGTTGATTCGTTCCGTTTTCAAACTTTTATAAACATTTAAGTGATACTCATTTCGGGATCACTAAATTTTAGCCGGGTGGTTTGGCGACTTGTTGATGGGAGAGTCGAGGGTTCGGCTCTGAACTGCGACCAAATTTTGAACTTTGTTTTTTTGCAAAAAGACCAAACTTTACGCTATCTAAGGTAGTTTTACTGATCACGAAAAACATATTTTTAGCTGAGGTTTTTAACCGAGAAATTGACGAAATGTGACTTTGACACTTTTTTCAATCTGACCGATCTCACTTAAATGCTTTTAAAAATTTGAAAACCGAACGAATCAAAAAATGGTTTTCGCTACTGTGTTCCTATTGAATACAGCTTTCGAATAACTCAAAACTCGTTAAGTGGGGTTAAGTTTGAGACCATCTGCCAGCAAATCCGTCATTACTTGTTAGCCAGCCTAATATTATGGACTAGCTTGTTATAATCAAGGTCGGGCCGCAAACCCAAATACTTTTTCAAAAATTTAGATTAAAGGTGTTCTTGAACAGTTCCTAGTAAACGGTTATGAATACTTATCAATGAAAAATGTAAGTTTGACTTAGAAATAAAATCAAAAGCACGTTAGGGTCAAGGTCGGTCCTGGCTTTTTTCAACCCTGTTTACAATGGTTTCAAAAACTTCTTTACATTTCTTTGTTTAAAACTTGACCTAGCGATCACTAGTCAGAGTCAGAATTGAGACAATACTTTATTTTAGAAGTTACTTTCAA
This sequence comes from Mesorhabditis belari, assembly GCA_958450365.1. NCBI lineage: Eukaryota > Metazoa > Nematoda > Chromadorea > Rhabditida > Rhabditidae > Mesorhabditis > Mesorhabditis belari. The sequence continues at coordinate 130,860 of CAUEEP010000278.1, read as the reverse complement.
GACCCTTTCCAATGGCGAGAACGTCACGACGGGATCCAATCGCTAGCAGAGCGTGCAGCGACTTATGGTGATAAATGGCAAGGACGTATCGACATTGTGACTGTTTTTCGAAAAGGGGCAAATCACAAAACGTGCACTTATCTCTATGGAGCATCTGGTGATTGGATGATTTCTGAGGTAAAGACGTGGAGTCGGCCATGTGCAGCTGGATGTGGAGATGTTTGTGTTGTGCATTTAACTGCTTGATATCGTTTGAATAAAGGAATACATGAAAAAGATTCCCAGTAACGCAAGAAAACAGCAAGAAAAAAATGCGGCCTTAAAACAAAGTCCCTAAATTTTAAAATGAGTTTGCATGTAATTGCCATTTTAAAATTGAACAATAGTTGATTTCATTCACATCTTTAAAATGGTTTTCTCAATTTGATTTTACTAATTCCTTCCTTACTTTAAAACTTCAAAAATGTCACCAAATAACCAGCAAAATCACAAAACGAGAAATGAAAATCTTTGTGCTTCTTCTTTTGACTTCATGCCTGCTTATTTCAATAGTTCAAATAAGTCAAATCAGTAATTGTTGGTGGTTTTAAGTATCTATTAGGTTTGAAAGAAAGTTCTCGGAGGAAGTTTGAGTTTGAGTTTGGAATTTCTTGGAAACGAATCCACGAATTCAAGAACATTTACTTCCATTATTAGGATGGTGCAGATGAAACATCCGCTGGAACCATAAACAAAATTTGTTATAAAAATCATAATACAGAACCTTAAGTTAAAAGATATTCGGCATCATTATCAAGGACTCTTTGCCATCTTCCACGCAGAAAATGGATGCTCTTTTCGAAGAACTTGAACAACTACGACCCGAAGTTGGACACCCAGATTTCAACTTCTTCGCGATTTTTGAATTTTTTTCATGCTAAAGGGTGTTGCATCGACGGAACCAAGTGGTAGTCGGATGGGGCCAAGTCTGGGCTATATGGCGGATGAGGCAGAACTTCCCAGCCCAATTCTTCGATTTTCTGCTGAGTGATCTTCGCGGTGTGGGGTCGAGCATTATCGTGAAGGAATTTTTTGAAGGCACCCATTTTCCACACCGGTTTGTCTTGCCAATTGCGTGCAAAGGCGGAGGATGGTTGCATGGTCGCAGTCAAACGGCTCTGCAAGCTCCCGAGTTGTTTGGCATGGATCTGATTCGATAGCGTTCTTCAACTCGTCCTTGTCGACAATTTGAGGCGGATTCCCGCGTTTTTCGTCTTCCAAACTTTCATCACTGTCTCGGAAGCGCTGAAACCAAGTTCGGCATTGACGTTCGGACAACACGTCATTGCCGAATGCTTTGCACAGAACGACGATGAGATTCCGCAGCCTTTCTGCCTTGTTTAAAATCTTCCAATAAGCAAATCCGCATTCGAAATTTTTGGTCAATCATCTTGTAGAAGCTAAAAATTACTTTAAATTAATTAAACACGCATGAGTCATATATAAAAAGACGCGCAAAGAGACGCTCTTCCGGATAGACAAATATATTCAATAAAAACTTTTATTATGTCCAGAAAATAAACAAACAAGTGTGACGGAAGTTTCACCTGCACCAACCTAATATTTACAAGTGGACTCCAAGAAATTACTCGTAAAAAATGAGTGCAGCTTTCCCTTAAAATTTTAATTTATAATCTCTATTTTTAGCCAAAATTTTTTTGCAGAGAAGCTTTTTCAAAAAATAATTTGGGTGTCATCTGCTTGGCACTGAGTGTTTGCTAAAATAGGTGATTCTGAAAAGTGAAAGCATTGGATCAAATTTGCCTTAATCACAAATTTTCCCTATTTTAAGTACTTCATTTTACCCATTGCCCATTGCCCATTGCCCATTTTACCCACTGCCCAAATGGGACCCATTGCCTATTCTTTAACCAATTAAAAACTTGTCTAACTATTCTCTGTGATTGTTTTTATTAGTTTCTTTGTTGTTTTACTTTGTTTCAAGTCTATTCATATTTTTATAGGATGACAAACAAGGCATCTGCCCTTATGGAGCTTCATCGTCCAGGTCAATGCGTGAGTGCGATCGCACGATTCTTACGTGTGTCTCATCAGCTCGTCTCAAAAGCGATTAAGTGATACAAGGAGCTTGGCAACGTGGGAGATCGTCCAAGAAGAGGCAGAAAAAGAACAGTCAACACCTCCAGAAATCGCAAAGTGATTCAGAAGCGCGTGGCCTGGAATCCACAGGTCTCAATGAGAAAGATCGCTCGTCAGACAGGGATCGCTCGCGAATCGGTTCGACTTATGGCCAAAAATGAGCTCAATCTTCACCCTTACAAGCTCAAGCAAGGGCAACAACTCGATGATGACAACAAACAACAACACAACAAACGACAACAAACAACAACGACAACAAAGAAAGATGTCGAGAACTTCTCAAGCAGGCCGCTCCACACTGGGAGCGAATCCTGTTTTTTGACGAGAAACTCTTCTCGGTGGAGCAAAGCTACAACCACCAAAACGATCGGATTTGCTCAACGTGCTCTCCAGGCAGCTCTGCGATTGTTCAACACCGACAAAATCCCAAATCGGTTATGGTATGGGCCGGCATCTGCGCAACCGGGAAAACCCCTCTCATTTTCATCGATTCTGGGGTAAAAATCAATAGGGATGTGTACCAAAATAAGATTCTTCAGGATGTTTTGCTTCCCTGGGGTAAACAGCATTTTGGTAACGGATTTTGGACCTTCCAACTAGACTCCGCTCATTCTCATCGAGCCAAATCCACACAGGACTAGTGTAGGACAAACTTCTCGGATTTCATCTCGGCCCAGGAATCGCCTCCGTATTCGTGCAATCTCAATCCTTTGGACTACAGTGTTTGATTAATTTTGGAGGCAATGGCTTCTGCAAAATCCCACAAAATTTTGGAGGCTCTTAAGCAATCGTTAACCAGGGAATCACTCCGACCGAGCTGCGGCCCATCGCCGAAAACTTCATCAAGCGTTTGAGGCTCTGCATCGAAGCCAAAGGTGACCACTTTGCCAAAGGTGACCACTTTGCCAAAGGTGACGTAAATTTTATGCTCTCTTGATATCATGTTGTTAATAAAAAAATTGTTTCTGTTACAAAATCATTTTGGATTTTTAAAAAATAGGCTAAATTAGGCCGCAACTTTATTTCTGGTCACCCTGTAAAGTATGCGAGCATCCGTGGATTCGTTTTTAAGAAATTCCAGTCAAACATTTTCCGAGAACTTTCTTTCCAACCTAAATAGGTTTCATCTTACTAAAATGTGCAAATGGTAATAAAATACAACTCAGAAAAATCGAAATCAAACAAGAAAACTTTGGAAAATCAATAAGAGAAACAAGGCACTCGATTCAATGATTGATTTGATTTTCAAACAGACCAAAAATTCAAGTTTATATCATAATTTAATGGTCACGGATTTAATAGAAAGTTTCAAAATTGTAAAGGACGGGCAAACTATCCCTCTTTTTCGAGATTTATTCAGAGTTAATCCCACGGTTAGCTCAAGGAGAGGTTCTTTCGTCTTAGAAATTCCAGTCACCTTCAATAAGTTTGTGTTTATATCATAATAGACTTATAATACGGTCCTCATTACATTGGTATCGATATCAATAACATTGACCAATATCAATAAAATCGATCAAGACGATCATTGATCAGTAACAATAAAATATCAATACCAATTTTACGAGTATGCAAAATTTTAGTCTCTATTTATTTATTAAAATTGAAACCATCATTTTTTTCGCTTATTCAACAAATCTCTGGAGATCCGAGGTCAAAATACGGCTTTTCGGCTTTTTCGCTTCTTGTTGTCGAATTCTGGAAATTTTCCGAGAACTTTCTTTCCAATCTAATAATTTGGAAGGGACCTTTATCAGTTAGAACCGCAAAGCATTGTGTTAACCCACTTCGATAACTGTAACTGCTTAATTTAAGTGTTTGATCTTATTTTTGAATAAAGTATTTATTTTTAAAACAAAAATATGGCACTCAGATACAGTTTGTACCGCTGTTTGTCGTCAAAGCGCTAAAATTTTTCTTTTCATTTTCCCATTAAACTACTTTGAGCTAAATATTATTAGAAAAAAAATGTATGATTCTATCAAAAAAATTCTTTTTGAATCGAATCATTGTCACAACATAGACTTTGAAACTTGATTTGACGACTTCATCAAATTTTTTTATATTTATTTCAACAATTTCTCGGTTTTATACTAAACTTTCTCTTTTGACAATTCACATTTTATAAAATTTGATTTTCAGTTGGCTGTAAATGAAGAAAGAATTCGTTTTCTTGTTTGTGGCTTCGCTAGCTCAAATTGTGACACCAAATGGTCCGTTTGTTTCGATCGATTACTTTGTTCTTTTTTTTGTTACCCAACTCGTCTACTGGCTATTTTTTAGAATGGATGGAAGAGTGCAAGAACCAGAGTGAAAACATTCAAATTCATTCGGCTGGTCGCAACTGGAGAAACCTTACGAGCGATGAGACGTCTAAGTAAGCGTTTTCTCGTGAAAACTTCCCCGGGCTCGGTCCGGTCAAAGCCTTAATGAGCTCGGACTCGATCAAGGCTTGCCCGCAGTTATGGTCCGGCCCTTGGCTCCGGGCTTTTTGGTCGCTAGAGATAACCCTTCTCATTTTATTTTCATCACTCAATTACAGTCAATTTTTTTGGATCGATCGAACGTTCACGTGCACTGCTGATCCAGGCACTGCTGATTTCGCGCTTGTTCAAGTGAGAGTTTCTTTTTCAGTTTATCGTAAAAAATGTGTTTCAGATCAACCACAAGATGGATTTCCCGTCAGACACAAAAACTATCACTTGTGGATCGGAGCGTAAATGGGTGTACAAAGGTGAAGCCGTTCTCAATGTTGGATGCTACACAGGCACACGGGTCGGTTTTACGTTTAGTTAAAGGTATTGTGAAAAAAAAAGTTGTTAGTAAATCCACGAGAGGCGGCAGGGACAGGAAGCTTTTAGGAAAATTGGATGCAAAAGCCCGAAGAAGAGGAAAGAATTCGAAATTGGATGGCCGAGAATCACGGAACTGTAGAGGATCAAAGGATTGGACATGGGGCAGCACCCAGTATAAACAACAAGAGAAAATGCAAAGAATGGCTTCGGAAATCTATAAACTTTTAGTTAACACGGATGATATGTAAGTTTTAGCTCACGATCGACGCGCAAATGGTTCTTTTCCGTTATACATCCGCAAAATAAACCCTCGATCATTTCCGTTATACATCTGCCAAATTTGCATCCTTCCATGAAAATGACCAAGGAAAACCACAGAAAATAATTTTTCCGCTGTTTTCTAAGGGCGCGATGGAATCATGTTTCGCTTACCGACTACCGAGGCCGATGCAATCTCGTTCTTCCAACGATGCCGCATCTTGCTTACTACTCGCACATGCGCCAACCATCACGTTATGAAGCTATTGCTCCATCAGAATCTCCAATGCGGATGTGACAAAACGTCGTGGTGGACAGCGATCGACCTGCGTGTTGGCTCATGGATGGAGAGCACCAAAATTCCGTTTCTCACAATCCTACGATTATGGATGGACTCAACAGTGGACCTCGATCAACTATTGTGCGAAAGAATTGGAGATGAATCACCGCGGTCGACTTCAACAACTGGATTCTTTGCGTGGAACATCTGGTGAACAAGCTGAGAGGAAAAATTGGAGGACCAATCGAATTGACGAAGTGAACGAGGCTTTCTTCTCGAAGCGAAAGGCGAAAAGTATTTAGAGGAGTTTGCTGGAAAACCAAGGAATATTCTCTGGTTTAGGTGACCGACCCTATTGGAAGCGATGATTGAACACATCGAGCCTGAAACCTAAACTGACTCCGATTATCGGCGAGGATGCAATACTGAACAGATGGAGGAGGCCGGCTATACCCAAGGTCAACCACAAGTACAACTTCCTAAATCCGAAATCTCTGGCTGGGTGTTTTGAAACTAACGTATAATTGGATCTTTCGAGCTAATTGACACCTTCCCCTCATTTTCTGCGGCGCCTCCGAGACTGTAACAATACTAGGATCTATTTCTTAGCCCTTAAAAGCAATATCGAGACCAACCCTTCAAAGCACATATACTGGGAAGGCGTGGCCGAGGTGATTGGCGTGTTTTCAAGCATGGAGATAAAGTATGCAAAGCACACTATTTATTCTAATAGAAGCACAGTCTTTAATAGAAGCAAAAATCTAGATTCCTCAAAATCTTTCGAAATCTTGACTTTAGACCCCGATTGTGATCCCTCTACGGAGAGATCTAGACCTAAAACTTCCTAATATACCATCGATAGTAAAATTAAAAACATGGTTTTCAAAAAAATTCAAAAATAAGTTTTTAGAGAAAAACCCAGAAAGGGGACCACATGGATTTTTTTGGAAGAAACATCAATAGTGTTTTCAAAAAAAACTTTAATCTGAAAACACGTTTTTTGTACGTTTTCAGCCAAACCCTATCAATTAACATAGTTTTGAAACAAAAGCTAAATTTTTGATTCCTGTGTTCCCCCTTACCTACTTATTTGGACGACTGATTTTGCCACTCCGAGACCCCTGTAACAATACGCAACTCAAATTTGCATACTTCAACTCCATGTTTGAAAACATTTAAAGGAAAAGGTTTTGAACGGACGGGAATCGAACCCGACACCCCCTTAGGGTTTTGTAGACGAGGCACTAACCAGCTCGGCCACCCCTTCCCTCCATAGACCGCCGAGGCAAAAAGGCACGTGGCTAAGTGGTTTTTCTGATTTTTTAACGTGTTTTTGATGAAAAAGTTCTTTTGATCAAAAAGGATATGCCTATTCATTCGTAATTCCCGATCGATCAAAAAAAAAGTTTGTCGAAATCGGTTCACGGAGAGCCGAGATGAATCTCGGCTCTCCGTCACACTCTGAAGAGTGTGACGGACACTTTTATTTGATATATAGTAGATTTTGATTAAATTAATAGATTTTTGAACATTAAATAATTAGGGATTATTTTTGCGGAAGTATAACGAAGAAAAACCGTGAAAGGTTTCTAAAAAAAACTTTGATTTACAATATTTTCTGTGCTTTTCAGAATCAGAAAGCAAGTCGCCGTTCTACCGGCAGACTATGTGAATGTTTATCCGGGACATATGCTCTTCTCAGAGGACAACTACTACATGGGAACGCGTTTCGTTGGCTTTGGAGACCATAACTCTGTGCTGAAGTTTGAGAATTATGTGATATTTGTGTTTCGTGGTGGCTTTCCGGACAGATCAAAGCCTGATGCAAAAGATGGAATCAGGTCAGACGAGTATTTATTAGGCTGGCCAATAAGTAGTGATGGATTTGCTGGGACATGATCTCAAACTAGCCAATCTTTGGTTTTATTCGAAAGCTGTATTCAATAGGAACACAGTAGCAAAGACCATTTGTTGATTTGCTCCGTTTTCAAATTTTTATTAAGATTTAAATGGTACTTAGTCAGCTTGGTACCGAAAAAAGTGTCAAAATCACATTTGAGGATCAATAAATTTTAGCCGGGTGGTTTGGCGACTCGTTGATGGGAGAGTCGAGGGTTCGGCTCCGTTCGGCTCGGGGCCACCTATATTTTTGATTTTTCCACTTTTCTTCGAGTAATCAAGGACGCTGAGCACGAATTTGACAGTTTTAGAATGGGTTTTTAATGGAAAAGCCGACATTTCGACACGTTGAAAACTACACTTTTTTGCACTTTAAATGCACCTTTAAATTTGTGTACTCAAGCTATTTTTTGCGATTTTGACTCATTTGGGGGACCAAATGGTCGAAATTTGCAAAAATTTTTTTTTATTTCGCTTCAATTTGAGCAGAAACGTAATTAGTAGGTTAAATTATGCACTTTGGAGCCCCAAAGCTGGGCTTAAACTCATTCTCCCAAGCTCTAGTTGTGTTTTTCGGAATCTACGCATAAAGCTACCCGAGAAAAAGTGGTTTTGAAGAGAAAAAACTGCCCCCCTTCCCAACCTGAATAGCGCCTAGAAGCGTAATTTTCAACGCGTCAAAATGTTGGTTCTGTTAGTTGAAATGCTAAAAATTTATGTTTATTAGTTTATTATCTTATGCTAAAAATGACAAATTCGTGCTCAGCGCCCTCGATTACCCCTAGAAAATTGGAAAAATGAAAAATATAGGCGGCCCCTAATCATCAAAGTACCAAACTTCTCTACATTTCTTTGCTTTAAAACTTGGCCTAGCGATCACTAGTCAGAGTCGTAATTGAGACAATACTTTATTTTAGACGTTACTTTCAAGACCCTTTCCAATGGCTAGAACAAGATGACGTGATCCAATCGCTAGCAGAGCGTGCAGCGACTTATGGTTATAAATGGGAAGGACGTATCGACATTGTGACTGTTTTTCGAAAAGGAGCATATCACAAAACGTGCACTTACCTCTATGGAGCATCTGGTGATTGGATGATTTCTGAGGAGAAGGCGTGGAGTTGGCCATGTGCATATGGACGTGAAGCTGGATGTGGAGATGTTTGTTTTGTGCATTTAACAGCTTGATATCGTTTGAATAAAGGAATACATGAAAAAGGTTCCAAGTAACGCAAGAAAACAGGAAAAAAGAAATGCGGCCTTAAAACAAAGTCCCTAAATTTTTAAACGACTTTTCAGGTAGTTGACATTTTAAAATTGAACAATAGTTGATTACATTCACATCTTTAAAATAGTTTTCTCGATTTGATTTCATTAATTCCATTTAGATTCCTTTAAAACCGAAAAATGTCTCCAAATAACCAGCAAAATCACAAAACGAGCAAGGAAAATCTTTGTGCTTCTTCTTTCGACTTCATGCCTGGTTATTTCAATAGTTCAAATAAGTCAAATGAGTAATTTCTGGTGATTTTAAGTATCTGTGAGATTTGAAAGAAAGTTCTTGGAAAAAGTTTGACTGCAATTTCTTGAAACACCAATTCATGAACATTTTCTTCTATTATTTACAAGTCGACTCCAAGAAATTACTCGTAAAAAAATGAGTGCAGCTTTCCCATAAAATTTTAGAGATTTTGCAAAAATTATTATTTTCCAGTTTAAATTCAGCTCACTTTTTGCAGCAGAAAAAAGATTCCTTATCAGGTAAAGCTAGCATAAATGAGGAATACGTTCTATAATCTCTATTTTTAGGCAAAAAATTTTAACAGAGAAGCTTTTTCAAAAAAAATAATTTGGGTGTCAGCTTCTTGGCACCGGGTTTTATAGGTGATTCTGAAAAGTGCAAGAATTTGATCAGATTGGCCTTAATCACAAATTTTCCTGATTTTAAGTACTTCATTTTAGGTTTTGAATGGAACCCATTGCCTATTCATTAACCCATTAAAAACTTGTCCAAAGGCTGGTCACTCAAAAAGTGACCAAATCACCTCAGCTGAAGAAAACTCTTATTTTTTACCTGAAGCCCACTATGATTTTTTTGTTTAAAAACTTTTGAAATATCGTCAAGTTTATCAAGAAATCTGGGAAGAAATTATGGGTTGGTTTTTGAGAAATCACTGTGCAACCTTTTCCTAGAACTTTCTTTCCAACCCAATAGCACTTCGTTTGATGTACTGGAGTAACTTTTAGGTTGTCCGGAATGAAAATACCCTTTTAATGAAAAACAAATTTATCTCCACAAAAAGAAAATCATGCGCTTTAATCCAAAAGATATTCTCCGTTGTTGGCAATAGTCTTTCTCCATTTTTCTTTCAAATCTCGGATCTCTTTGCTGAAGAAGTACTGAGGCTGTAAGTCGAAGTGTTGGCCTACCCAAAGTCGGACTTGGATTCATGTTTCGCTTACCGACTAACGAGGCCGATGGCTCACGATCAACGCGAAAAGGGTTCTTTTCCGTTATACAACCGCCAAATTTGCATCCTTCCATGAAAATGAACAAGGAAAACCACGGAAAATAATTTTTTCACTATTTTCTAAGGGCGCGGTGGATTCATGTTTCGCTTCCCGACTACCGAGACCAATGCAATCTCGTTCTTTCAACAACGCCACATCTTGCTTATTACTCGCACATGCGCCAACCATCACGTTATGAAGCTATTGCTCAATCAGAACCCCCAACGCAGATGCGACAAAACGTCCTGCTGGACAGCGATCGACCTGCGTGTTGGCTCGTGGGTGGAGAGCACCAAAATCCCGTTTCTCACAACCCTACCATTATGGTTGGACTCAACAGTGGACCTCGATCAACTATTGTGCGAAAGAATTGGAGATGAATCACCGCGGTCGACTTCAACAACTAGGATTCTTTGCGTGGAATATCTGGTGAACAATCTGAGAGGAAAAATTGGAGAAACCAATGGAATCGTTGAAGTTGACGAGGCTCAAAACCTTAAAGCCATAAAACATATTGGGTTGGGGAGAATGAGTCGGCGCCGAAATTTAAAGAAACTTTTTGCACCCATAAAACCTTCTTTAAATACACGTTTTGTTTCATCAAAATGGTCCACTATTTCTTTACAAAATGGCTTTTGAGGGATTCCACAAAGCTTTTCTTTTTTGGGATTTTATGGATTCCCAAACACAGCTAATCAAAATGACAAAAAGTCCGACTCATTGCTTGAACAGTTTCTTCCACATAAACCTCCTTTGGTGTTTATATAAAAAAGATAGAGCACACTCAATTACATAAGTTACCAAATTTTCAGGAAGATCCCTCCAACCGTTTACTCTAGATGACAGTTTATCGATTTTGTGAAAAAATGATCCTTTGTTGAGTTGAGGCGCTGTTTGAGTTTTCTTTTAAATATTATTTTGTAGAGAATTAGTTACCCTTCTACGGATATCATATCATTTGACAAAGTCTGCTATAAGTTTTAGAAATTTCTTTGATTTTCGGCGCCGACTCATTCTCCCCAACCCAATATTTCAACATATCTCCGTTTTTTGAAAATTTGGTAAACTCTTGGACTTTGTAAACTAGATGGAAAAGGGTATCCAAAAGGTCAGTTTGTTTTTTAACTTACCCTATAGAGCAATGATATTGTTTGCTAAATTAGTGGAAGTTGGCACTGGTTCAAGACTTTTGCACGACGCTATAAAAGCAAAATTTGCCGTTTCTATTCGTTTCGAAGCGCATTTTCGAAGCAGTTAATTGGTCATAGGATTCACAATTTAACAATAATGGTTTCTGATTCCAAAATACTTTTTTAGCAAAAGTTGAGAAATGGCTAGATTGTTTGTGCAAAAGAACAATCAAATGTATTCGAATCTAAATTAAGTATACCGAGACCTCGTCGGAAGTTAAAATGCATTGTTAAAGCTATATTAGTTACATTGCTCATAATTCATTGGGCCATGACCATACAGGGTGACAACAAATGGGCTGAAATTTGGTGTCGATTCATTCCAAGAAGGTGTCGTTTCATTCATTAGATTCATGTGTCTATGTTATAGTGCTTTGATGTGTTTTCTTTGAAAACTTCTGTAAAACTATGGTTTTTAAACGTTCAGTTATCAAACTTCAATTTGAACTTCAGTTATCAAACTTCCTTCTTGGTTGGGCAAGTTCAAGTGAGATCACTTATTTGCCACGGCAGCCGAGTATCTGTTTTAAACTAACAAACAGATCAAGAAGACTAACTCTTGAAGAAAAGAGTAAACTATATAAAACTTATAAAAACAATTTTACTCGAATTGATTCTTCGTTTTGAAAAGATTTGATTACACTTTTTCTTTTTACTTTTAACACTTTTCTGTAAAAGACAATAAATTTATCAAGGATACTTGAAGAGTCGTAAAAGTTGGTGATAAGAAGAGCTTAAGGAGCAGAGTAATTCAATTTCATTTTATTGTTTCTCAGTTTTTGGAGATTCTCCAATCGACTGTACGAAGCTTGATGAAAGACTACTTTCTAGCATTTTTTTGGGTTATTAATTTTGAATGTTGATTCTTTTAAATGCCCTCCTGAAAGCTTTCAAATACCGAATGAGGATGTGTGCATGTATCTGAGCAATGAAAGTGGGTTGAAAAGATTATTCAAATTGTGTTTTGAATGCTAGTAGGACGGTCAAAACTGATCGGGGCATGGTTTTTAGAATATTATGTTTTCAAGTTTTGAGGATATGTGTTCCTTAATTGTTTCATTGAAAAAAAGTGTCGATTATTATTGCAAATCAACTTCGCAAATGTTCTTTTTAAAAATTCCAGAGCTTTTGTATAAAAAGCATGCAATATTGAATTTTTCAAAAATATTCCTTTTGAAACTTCGCCTATTCGTAACAATTGGTTTTAAAGCACAAGAATTAAAGTGCGGAAACTAGTCTTGAAACAGAATAGTAAAGGGTGGTTGAAATGGTTTGATGGCATTCTTCTTCATTCTTTTTCATGTCTTTAAAAACCAGCTATTCAGCAAAATCTTCTATTTATTCAGAAAGCGCAAGTATTTTTATCAAACACGTTAAATATTCAGCCCTATCCAATCAGTTTTGACATTTTTCCACTGTTTAACTCTGAGGATAAGCAAAGAAGACGGCCAGAGGTGCATTGAGCAAAAAACAATATATACCAATACCGCACCGGGATAGGTATTCCTGTTGAGAAACACCTGTTTTCAGCCGAGTTCTACGTCGACGAGGTTCGTCGTTGTGCAGCTTTGGGAGGAATTCCCGCCAAGATTCTCAACGTTTTCGAGGGTGCCTATGTCTTTGCAGTAATTCCACAGAGTAGAATATAATGTTGAAAAACTCGATTAACTGTTGTAATAGATGTAATAGAATCGCGTGATTGAGTGGTCGCCATTTCGACTAGCCGACTTTGCGGCTCTGAAAAAACTCAAAAACCAAACATTTTCATAATAATTCAACGTTCTTTTGTGGAGAAAGAGTTATCGTTTCAAACTGTAACACTGTAAAACTGTAAAAACTATAAAGAAATAAACTGTATGCTAATTGGTGCATTCATCTTTTCTAGACGGGAATATACAAAAAGGCGAAAAGACGTTCTTACCAGCCTAATAAAAATGTTTTCGGTGACATTTAAAAGTTTATTTACATTTATTTGCATTTACATTATTTGCATTTACAATGTTTGCATAGGGTTTTTGCAGAACTCAACTTCTCGGCAGAGCGGCCACAATTCCAGCCTCAAAGCCGCACTCGTTGTTTCCGCGAAGGATTCGGAAGAGTCCCTGATCGCCCCAGCCGGTTCCCCATGAGTTCACCACTAGCCAATATGGGACTTGACCCTAAAATAAGTGATGTATCTGATGCTCTTTTATAATGTATTTATGATTCTAATCTATGATAGGGTTATTGAGCTTTAAACAACTTGAACAACTCACCTCAACTCCCCATCCAATAATCTTCACCGCATGCCCGCCAACTTGCTGACCCCAAGTGTGCTAAAGTCGAAGATTTGAATTTGAATTTGAAGTTATAGTTTCAAAGAGAATATCTAACATTTAATAGCTTACATGATAGATTCTCTTTCCAACATAATAAAAATCCTGAAAAAGCCTGAAGGCGGCTTCCACAGGTCCATGTGCAAGGATCTCTCGTTGAATCGTTGTCACATCTCCAGGCACATAATAGGCTTTCTCGGCAAAGTATTTATCCTGTGTGTAGTTTCTCGGATAGCTTTGTTGACATTGTTGTTGACATCTTGGAGCGGATCGAATGGAACAACCCGGGCATGGACGGATCGAGTATGGACGACAACCCTGGTGATCGGTGTACTCGGTGCCGGTGACGATCCCGTTCGTCTTCCACCTGAATCAACATCGTTGACTGAAAGCTATTGTAAATTGTAAAGTTTATCAATTCACGCATGTAAAGCTTACCAATTCATCGCCGCAAATGGATAACCACCCTGACAGGCCTCCTGTTGATAGCACTGACGGCCACAACATGAGAGAATATCTTCAGATGAGAGCATCATAGAGTAGTACGGTGGATTGATGCACATTCGATCCGAGGCCACCTATACATTCATTTTAATGTGCTAGTTGGACGTGAGTGTCTGAGAGTGTATGTCGTAGCCGAAAAGGTTTCAAACCTCTGGTCAATATGGTTTGAAAACTCTTCGGCTAGTCGAGAAAACTCAAACCTTTTCGGCTATGACAACTACAAAGAAATGTCGGCGCGGGGGCTCGAACCCGCGACTTTTCGCTTTCCAGCCAATTGCGCCACCCACTGCGCCACACCGACATTCATCCTATTGCCTTGTACTTTGCTAGCTTTGTGCATAGCTTTTATCCTGTTTCAAAACCTATTATCAAAACATATTAGCTTTACCTCAGCCGCCGCCACAGCCCAACAAGAGCCACAATTTGATTGATCTCGAATCCACCCAATTGAATTACATTTCGGCCATTTCTGTCGAGCATCGAAGAATTCGGGAATCTCCTCTTTAAGGAGCATTTTGAAGAGTTTTGGCTCAAGAGTCGGTGCGCCCTCGGGAATCTGAAAAGCACAATAAAGATACGTTCAACCATTAAAAGACCTTTGGATAGTCGGTAAAGCTTAGATCAAAAGATTTTTCCGGTACCAAATCATGATCAAACATTTATGCCCTTAAAAAACATTAAAGACAAACTACTTTTGGGCTACCAAAAAAGGTCTCCTTTTTAAGTTTGTTTTTTTCACAAACCTGAATGTATTTCACATCCATGACACCGTATCGCTGCACTTCGGATGAATTCAAAATTTCCGGCTTTGGCACCCATAGTTGTTTGTTTTTGCTCACAAAATCGAGCAACTCTTGTCCAGAGAGCTCTTTTGATTTCACAGACACCATAAAAAGAAGAAAGAAAAGTAAAGCTATCTGAAAAAGACTTTAAAAAATTACAGTCCAAAAGAATCTACCATTTTCGAATCGTCAGCTGACTGAACTGTTGTCTTTCGTGGTTTTCCGTACTCCTTAAGTAGCCCGATTCAACATTTTCTTACAAAAGATTGGAGCCCGTGAGTGAGACTCCAAAAATAAACTCACTACCAGAGAGATCCACGTTGATCTTGATGTACATTGTGTTTCTTTAGAAAATCACATGAAATTTGAAAAAAAACTCGATTTTGTTTGATCAAAAACAGCTGAGTGAGACACATTCGTTGAAAATGACGCGAGTCAAGGTCAATCTTATTCTTTTGTGTCAGTTAAATCGCAACGAAAAAGCAAAGAATTGTTCATGTTGAATCATAATAAGGTGACTTAATTAGTAAAACAATAAATGAAAAAGCACATATACATGTACCTTGTGTATTACAAGCGACCGTAATGTAAGCTTTTTTGTGTCAGTTAAATGCTCAAGCATGTCAAAAGACGGTCCGGACGGTGAAAAATGGAAAACCGAAGAGCCAAAAAAATTTAAAAAGCCCCGGTAAAAAAGAAAATGAAGGGGAGTGGGACAAATGCGACCTTTTTTTTTGCGCACCCGGACATTTGCGCACCTTTTTTTCCGCACCTTGCCCATTAGCGCACCTTTTTTCGCGTTTTAAGAAAGCTCTAAAAAGCTAATATTAACCAATTTCTATTCCAAAAGTTGTTTTTCTAGGTAATTTTAGGGCGTAGAATCGAAATTTTGACATATCAGAGCTTGTGAAAATAAACGGACGGAGTTATACAAAGAGAAAAATCGACAATTTTCTGTAATTTGATCTAGCCGTTTTGTCTTTCAAATTGGTTCCACACGCTCTGTTATGTCAAAATTTGAATTCGACACCCTCAAATTACCTAGAAAAACAACATTTGGAATAGAAATTGGTTAATATTAGCTTTTTAGAGCTTTTTTTAGAGCTTTTAGAGCTTAAAACGCGAAAAAAGGAGCGCTAATGGGCAAGGTGCGGAAAAAAAGGTGCGCAAAAAAAAGGTCGCATTTGTCCCACTCCCAAATGAAGCATGCCAATAGGATTTAGCATGTAGATTTAAGCATTCTCTAAAGCGCACCTTTTCCTTTTGTTGAAAAAGTATTCAGTTAATCAAATCATTGTTTTTAAAAACCATAAGCATTCTGGATTTTAATAGTTTTTAGTTCATTTCACGCGCACAGTGCGGAGTTTTATTTTTGAGATTTCTTTTACTGATTTAATAATGATAAGTTAGACTTAATACTTGTTTACTTATTTAATAGTTACTTATTTAAGTTAAGTTAGATTTGCTTATTAGCTTCATTAGCATTAGTCTGCTATCTTTATAATTATTTTTAAACTTTATATTTCATTAGTGTTGTTTTAATTTCATTTGCTTTAAAGTCAAATGTTTTTTCAGGCAATCATCAGGCTAGTCGTTGTCGATTTCGGTACAAAGGGTGAAACGTCCTTCAAAAAATGTGCTTCAGATGAATTCAAGACGAGGATTGCCAAAATTACAAGTTCTGGGTAAGTTTTTAAAGTTTTATTTGTGCTTTTAGTACGAAATACAATGTTCAACAAATTGTCAGCGTGATGCCTTCAAGACAAACAATTAAATTGACTGCCGAATTACGTACGATGGAGATTAGCAAAAAGTATGAAGCAGAGGTTGAGTTTTAAAACCTTTTAGAAAATAACAGCTTTAATTTTAGATTTTAAAAACTGCTGAAGAAAAAAGATGACAGATTTTAGATCATACATCTCCGATGACTGACTACATCTCCGTTTTTAGTACCTTTACGACTAACGACCCATAACTTCGTGTGATTCCAATGGCAATTAAAACAACTTTTAAACCAGGCGATGCTCAGAAGGTAGATTGTTTTTTCAAAACAATTTGAACTGAAATTTAAACGTTTGAAATTGTTGTTTTGTATTGGTGAAAAGTTGAACAGAGAACTCTTGGCGAATTCAATTTTGGTTGCGGACGGTGCTTCCAATTTTTATAGCGATGGAAAAAAACTACATGAAAACTTATTGGTTTTATTTGGTTATACTATAAATGAAGAACTGCTTTAGATATTCGATGCGTCAACTGCGGTCTCAATTTGATTGGTAAACAGGCAACCAGCCCATACAAAATCAACAGAACAAAGATCATTTATGGTTTGATCTGAAAGAGCAAGATCTTCTGAAACAGATCGAAGAATCAGTCAATACTTGTCATGAGTTATTCCTTTACATTCAGTCTAAAGCGGTATTTATATTTCCTTTTCTCAAATCTTTAATCTTTTCTCAAATCAAATTCTTGATCAAAGAGATCGGTTTTTATACTGCGTTTGGTATCCTTGGATATTGGATCCAATCGGTTCCACCCATGTTTTTTTATCCAATAGCTGTCCTCGAGTAGTATCAACAAAAACAGGGATCTCAACAAAAACATGAGAGAGCTCTGACTTTCATTCTAAAATCAAGGACACTTCCACTATTCCAAATATATTTCCCATTTGGGTCAATTTTCCAATCATTTAACATTGATGAATATATTTATGACTGGTTGTCACCAAGTTTACGAGTGAAGCCAGATAATAAAACCCTGGGTTGCATAATACATGAAAGCGTGGGAAACTTTTTATGGCAATTCGGATGAGGCAAAGATGATATAACAACAGAGTTTTGACAACAAATCCACGTTTCAGCGGGTAAAGATATCAGATCTGTATCAGCAAGAAAGTGTGGGAATCAATAACCCCCTATCAACCCTACCTAATGATTTAAAAAGTCGACAATTCTCTTAACAACCGATCCATTTCTGCTACAGAGAGTGAATCGAAATCTACGAAATGAGGTGCTTTCGAATAGATCATTTCCGAAGAAAATCGAGTGAGTGAATGCATTTTTAAACACACGTGGTTGGATTGGGAAACGATTTCTGCCGAACGGCCAACCGTTGAGCAAATCGAGGAACAAATGACGTTTATGTGTGTCGATTTCTGGCCAATCGGTGACCCATTTTGGACTAGGCGATGAGCAGATTGGAATCGACAAAATTGCCTTCCCGAAACGCTTCGAAAAACAACTTTTCAAAGTGCTCTCGAAAATCGAATCCTCTCGAGTTTTTCGCTGTCGAGTGCGAACCGGAGGTTTTGAGTCAAAATTTTTGAAAATTAAATTATAGGTGTTCTTTAACAGTTCCTAGTAAACGGTTATGAATACTTATCAATAAAAAATCTAATTTTGGCTTAAAAGTAAAAGCAAAAGTACGTTAGGGTCAGGATCGGCCCTGGCTTTTTTCAACCCTGTTTACAATGGTTTGAAAAACTTATTTAAATTTCTTTGCCTTAAAGCTGGAGCTGTCAATCACTAGTTAGAGTCAGCATTGAGATAATACTTTATTTTAGTCGTTACTTTCAAGACATTTTGAAATCGATACGACGTCACGACAGGATCCAAACGCTAGCGGAGCGTGCGACTTGTGGTGATAAATGGGAAGGAAGTATCAACCTTTTGACTGTTTTTCGAAAAGGAGCAAATCACAAAACGTGCACTTATGTAGCATCTAGTGATTGGATGATTATTAAGGTGAACATGTGGAGTTACCCATATGCGGATGCATGTGGAGATGTTTGTGTTGTGCATTTAACGGCTTGATATCGTTTGAATAAAGGAATCCATGAAAAAGATTCCAAGTAGCGCAAGAAAACAGAAAGAAGAAATACGACCTTAAAACAAAGTCACTAAATTTTAAAATGACTTTTCATGTAGTTGACATTTTAAAATTGAACAATAGTTGATTACATTCACATCTTTAAGATAGTTTTCTCGATTTGATTGCATTAATTCCACTCAACATCCTTTAAAACTTAAAAATGTTTCCAAATAACCAGCAAAATCACAAAACCAGAAATGAAATTCTTTGTGCTTCTTCTTTTGACTTCATGCCTGGTTTTTGGCGATTTTAAGTATCTATTAGGTTTGAAAGAAAGTTCTGGAAAAAGTTTGACTGCAATTTCTTGAAAACCAATCCACCAATTTAGCCAAAAAATTTTAACAGAGAAGCTTTTTCAAAAAATAATTTGGGTGCCACCTTCTTGGCACTGAGTGTTATAGGTGATTCTGAAAAGTGCAAGAATTTGATCAAACTGGCCTTAATCACAAATTTTCCCTATTTTAAGTACTTCATTTTAGGTTTTGAAATGGAACCCATTGCCTATTCATTAACCTATTATAAACTTGTCTAAAGGCTGGTCAATCAAAAAGTGATCAAATCACTTCAGCTGAAGAAATCTCTTATTTTTTACCTGAAACCCACCCTGCTTTTTATCGGTTGGTTTTTAAGAAATTCCTGTCCAACTTTTTCCAAGAACTTTCTTTCCAACCTAATAATTTGGAAAGGGACCTTTATCAGGCTAGAACTATAAAGAAAGAAAAATATATAGAAAACAAATTTGCTTTTTAGTTGTAAATGAAGAAAGCATTCGTTTTCTTGTTTGTGGCTTCAATGGCACAAATTGTGACAGCAAATGATGGTGAGTTTGTTTCGATCGATTACTTTGTTCTTTTTTTTGGAGGGGCCCTTTATCAGGCTAGAACCGCAAAGCTTTGTGTTAGCCCACCTAGGTATTTGCTTAATTCAAAAGCTTAGCTCAAAATCTAGGGGTTTGATCTTATTGTTGAATAAAGTATTTATTTTTAAAGCAAAAATATGGCAACTCAGATAGAGTTTGTACTGCAGTTTGTCGTTTGTCAAAATTTTTCTTCGCGTTTTTCCATTAAATTATTTTGAGCCAAATATTATCAGGAAAAAAGGAAAAAAATGTTTTTTGAATCGAATCATTGTCACAACATAGACCTTTCAATCAGAAAATAGAAATTTGATGAGCAAATGAAGTCGTCAAATCAAATTCCAAAGTCTTAGTATTTATTTCAACAACTGCTCGTTTTTAAACTAAACTTTCTCTTTTTACAATTCACATTTTAAAAAATTGGCTTTTTAGTTGTAAATGAAGAAAGAATTTGTTTTCTTGCTTGTGGCTTCACTGGCACAAATTGTGACAGCAAATGATGGTCAGTTTGTTTCGATCGATTACTTTGTTCTTTTTTTTGTTACCCAACTCGTCTACTAGCTATTTTTTAGAATGGATGGAAGAGTGCAAGAACCAGAGTGCAAACATTCAAATTCATTCGGCTGATGGCAACTGGAAAAACTTTTCGAGCGATGAGACGTCTAAGTAAGCGTGTTTCGTGAAAACTTTCCCTGGCTCGGCCCGGTGAAAAGCTTGATGAGATCGGACTCGATCAAGGCTTGCCCGCAGCTATGGTCCGGCCCTTGGCTCAAGGCTTTTTGGTCGCTAGAGATAACCCTTCTCATTTTATCTTCATCAATCAATTACAGTAAATATTTTTGGATCGATCGAACGTTCACGTGCACTGCTGATCCAGACCATTTCGCGCTTGTTCGAGTGGGAGTTTCTTTTTCAGTTTATCCTCAAAAATGTTCTTCAGATCAACCACAAGATGGATTTTCCGTCAGACACAAAAACTATCACTTGTGGATCGCGGCGTAAATGGGTGTACAAGGATGAAGTCGTTCTCAATGTTGGATGCTACACAGGTACACGGGTGAGTTTTTACGTATAGTTAAAGGTACTGCGGCAAAGAAAGTTGCTAGTAAATCCACGAGAAGCAGCAGGGACAAGAAGCTTTTAGGCAGATTGGATCCAAGAGTCCGAAGAAGAGGAAAGGATTCGAAAATGGATGGCCGAGAATCACGGAGTTAAAGAGAATCAAAAGGATTGGACGTGGGGCAGCACCCAGTATGACCAACAAAAGAAAATGCAGCGAATGGCTTCGGAAATCCAAAATCTTTTGATTAACACCGATAATATGTAAGTTTTAGCTCACGATCAACGCGAAAAGGGTTCTTTTCCGTTATACATCCGCCAAATTTGCATCCTTCCATGAAAATGAACAACGAAAACCACAGAAAATCATTTTTCTCTGTTTTCTAAGGAATCAGGTTTCGCTTACCGACTACGGAAGCTGATGCAATCTCGTTCTTTCAACAACGCCGCATCTTGCTTATTACTTGCACATGCGCCAACCATCACGTTATGAAGCTATTGCTCAATCAGAACCCCCAATGCGGATATGACAAAACGTCGTGCTGGACAGCGATCGACCTGCGTGTTGGCTCATGGATGGAGAGCACCAAAATCCCGTTTCTCACAACCCTACCATTATGGTTGGACTCAACACCTCGATCCTCGATCAACTATTGTGCGAAAGAATTGGAGATGAATCACAGAACCGAGGTCGACTTCAACAACTAGGATTCCTTGCGTGGAATATCTGGTGAACAAGCTGAGAGGAAAAATTGGAGAACCCAATCAAATCGTCGAAGTGGACTAGGCTCTCTTCTCGAAGCGAAAGGCGAATGTGAGCAAAATCTGGTCGAATCTTGCCGGGAAACCAAGGAATGTTTTCTGGTCGAGGTGACCGACCCTATTGGAAGCGAGGATTGAGCACATCGAGCCCGAAACCTAAATTGATTCCGATTATTGGAGAGGATGCAATACTGAACAGATGGAGGAGTCTTTAGTGGCTCGAGGCTTTACCCACGCTCAGGTCAATAAGTACAACTTTCTGAATCCGGATAACCCTGCCATTCACACGCAGACGGTCTGGCGTCTATGGGGAAAATGGAGAAACAAGAACCATTGCGGCTCGTCATTTCCTATCGAACTACCTCGCTGAATTCATGGTTCGTCGAGAAGTGGGAAAGGACGATTTCTACGAATGGGTGTGGCAACAAATTGCTACGGCATAGATTCCTCATTGATTGATGATCAGGGGTTATTTTGTGGATGTATAACGGAAAGGAACCGTGAAAGGTTTCTGAATAAAACTTTGACTTGCAATGTAATTTTCAGAATTAGAAAGCAAGTCGCCGTTCTACCGGCAGACTATGCGAATGCTTATCGGGAAGGGAAGGTTTTCTCAGAAAACAACTACTACATGAGAACGGGTTCCGTTGGCTTTGGAGACGATAACTCTGAGCTGAAATTTGAGAATTATGTGATATTTGTGTTTCGTGGTGGCTTTCCGGAGAGATCAAAGCCTGATGCAAGAGAAGGATTCAGGTCAGACCAGGATTAGGCTTTACTTATTAGGCTAGCTAAGAAGTAATGGCGGATTTGCTGGGAGCTGGCCTGAAACCAAACCACTCTTTGATCTTATTCAAAAGCTGTATTCAAGAGGAACAGAGTAGCGAAGAACATGCGTTGGTTGCGTTGGTTTTCGATGCGTTGGTTTTCGATGCGTTGGTTTTCGATGCGTTGGTTTTCGAATTTTTATAAGCATTTAAATGGCGCTTAGTCAGCTTGGTACCCAAAAAAGTGTCAAAATCACATTTCAGGATCATTAAATTTTAGCTAGGGCTTGGCGATTCCTTGATCCGAGGGTCGAGGGGTCGACTGCCAACTGTGACCAAATTTTCAACTTTTTTTTGCAAAAAGACCTAGCAAGAAGGTGCCACAAAATGGCCGTAGCAGATTTTGAGGCCGTTGAAATGCAAACGCCAAGCGGACACGGTCAATCCGATGCTGTATTCGGTTTTTATCCATATTCGAAAACACAACCATCCAAAAAGGCATCCAAAATTTGGTTGTCTACTCGGGGGAAATCGTGTCGAGCGAAAAAACATGTTTTTAGCCTGGGATTTTAACCAAGAAATTGACGAATGGTGATTTTGGCGCTTCTTTCGGTCTGATCGAGCTCACTTAAATGATTCTAAAAATTTTAAATCGAACCAATCAAAAAATGGTTTTCGGAACTGAGTTCCAATTGAATACAGCTTTCGAATAAGTCGAAACGTGTTAAGATTGATTTAGTTTGAGACCATCTGTTAGTCAATCCGTCATTACTTGCTAGCCAGCTTAATATATGGGCTAGCTTGTTATAATGAAGGTCGGGCCGCAAACCCAAATACTTTTGAAAAATGCAATTATAGGTGTTTTTGAACCGTTCCTAGTGAACGGTTACGAAAATGAAAGAAAATGAAAAATGTAAGTTTGACTTAGAAGTAAAATCAAAAGCCCGTTAGAATCAGGCCGGGATCGCGCCTGGCTTTTTACAACCCTGTTAAGAATGGTTTGAGAAACTTCTGGTGTTTTGGTGGTTGGCGGGCCACCTATATTTTTGATTTCTTCACTTTTCTTCGGGTAATCGAGGGCGCTGAGCACGAATTTGACAGTTTCAGAATAGGTTCTCAATCGAAAAGCCGACATTTCGACACGTTGAAATCTACACTTCTCTTGCGCTTTAAATGCAACTTTAAATTCGTGTACTCAAGCTATCGACTATTCGGGCACTTCTCAAGGTCAAAACTAGACCCAAAATCATTTTTAACCGCTAAATATTCATTTTGTAACTTAAATTGACTGATAGAGAGGCAAAAAAATTGAAAAATTATTTTTTGCGATTTTGTCTCATGTGGGGGACCAAATGGTCGAAACTTTTTTTATTTCGTTTCAATTTGAATTTGAAAGCAGAAACGTAATTAGTAGGTTAAATTATACACTTTGGCGCCGCAAAACTGGACTTAAACTCATTTTCGCAAGTTCTCGTTGTTTTTGAGTGGATTTGGATTTGAAAGTGGGTTTGAAAACAAAAAAGTGCCCCCCTTCCCAACCTGAATAGCGCCTAGAAGCGTAATTTTAAACGTGTCGAAATGTTGGTTTTTCAGTTTTCAGCTTTCAGCAGTTTTCAGCCCAATTTTTGTTTTATTAAAAAGTTCATGATACCTGATAAATTGTTAAATCCATCTTTTTGTAATGTTAAAATTAGAGATAATAAGCTCTTTCAATCTTTTAACCGTTTGCAAATTGCTCGGATTTGGACCAAGATATACAAAGAACAAACTTTTAAAAACCAATGTCAAAAGACTTTTGTCCATGACTGTAACTCATTTCGCCAAGCTCTCCTTGTGTTTTTCGGAATCTACGCATAAAGCTACCCGAGATAAAGTGGTTTTGAAAAACAAAAAAGTGCCCTCCTTCCCAACCTGAATAGCGCCTAGAAGCGTCATGTTCAACGCGTCGAAATGTTGGTTTTTCAGTTGAAATGCTAAAAATTTATGTTTATTAGTTTATTATCTTATGCTAAAAAATGTCAAATTCGTGCTCAGCGCCGTCGATTACCCCTAGAAAATTGGAAAACTTATTTAAATTTCTTTGCCTGAAAACTGGAGCTGTCAAGCACTAGTCAGAGTCAGAATTGAGACCATCCATTATTTTAGTCGTTACTTTCAAGCCCCTTTCCAATGGCGCGACCGTCACGACGGGATCCAATCGCTAGCAGAGCGTGCAGCGACTTATGGTGATCAATGGAAAGGACGTGTCGACATTGTGACTGTTTTTCGAAAAGGAGCAATTCACAAAACGTGCACTTATCTCTATGGAGCATCTGGTGATTGGATGATTTCTGAGGTGAAGACGTGGAGTCGGCCATGTGCCGTTGGATGTGGAGATGTTTGTGTTGTGCATTTAACGGCTTGATATCGTTTGAATAAATGAATTCATTCCAAGTAACGCAAGAAAACAGGAAAAAAAGAAATGTGGCCTTAAAACAAAGTTTCTAAGTTTTAAGATGACTTTTCATGTAGTTGACATTTTAAAATCGAACAATAGTTGATTACATTCACATCTTTAAAAAGGTTTCCCGATTTGATTTCATTAATTCCATTCTAAAATAGGTGAAAAGTTTGACTGCAATTTCTTGAAAACGAATTTACACATTCAAGAACATTTTCTTCTATTATGTATAAGTCGACTCCAAGAAATTACTCATAAAAAAATGAGTGCCGCTTTCCCATGAAATTTTAGAGATTTTGCAAAGATGCTTATTTTCCAGTTTAAATTCAGCTCACTTTTTGCAGCAGAAAAACGATTCCTTATGAGGTAAAGCTAGCATAAAAGAGCAATACGCTCTATAATCTCTATTTTTAGCCAAAAAATTTTAGCAGAGAAGCTTTTTCAAAAATAATTTGGGTGCCACCTTCTTGGCACTGAGTGTTATAGGTGATTCTGAAAAGTGCAAGAATTTGATCAAACTGGCCTTAATCACAAATTTTCCCTATTTTAAGTACTTCATTTTAGGTTTTGAAATGGAACCCATTGCCTATTCATTACCCCTTCAAAACTTGTCTAAAGGCTGGTCACTCCAAAACTGACCAAATCACTTCAGCTGAAGAAATCTCTTATTTTTTACCTGAAACCCACTCTGATTTTTTTATTAAAAACTTTTTGAAATATGGACAAATTTATCAAATAATCTGGGAAGAGTTTATGGGTTGGTTTTTGAGAAATCACTGTGCAAACTTTTTCCGAGAACTTTCTTTCCAACCTAATAATTCGGAAGGGATCTTTATCAGGTTAGAACCGCAACGCTTTGTGTTACCCCACTTAGGTAACTGCTTAATTCAAAAGCTTAGCTCAAAATCTAGGTGTTTGATATTTTTGATATTTTTGAATAAAGTGTTGATATTTAAAAACAAAAATATGGCAACTCAGATACAGTTTGTCGTAAGAGCGCTAGAATTTCTCTTTGAAAGCCGTAAAATAGTCAACAACTCGGCTCGCTGGGGTGCACTACTATTAGAGAAAATACGATAATTAAAAACTTACCTTATTTCCTGTTCATCATCGTAGTCTTTACTAAACATTGAGACAAATGGAGTGCTTCGGATTCCATAGTGGCATCTTCTATCTTTCATGAATTATTGTAAACCTGCATTTCGGCACTTTATTTCTGAATAAAGTATTCCATAGAGAAACAAAAATATGGCTGCTCAGATACTTCACTAGTACTGCATTTGATCGTAAAAGCCCTGAAATGTGTCTTCTCTTTCTTCCATTAACTTCTTTTGAGCGATTTATTAAATGGGGAAAAGAAAAAATGTACGCTTCTATCAAAAAAACTCTTTTTGAATTGAATCATTTTCCAGACACCACATAGACCTTTAAATTCCAAACTTCAACTTTCAACTTTCAAATTGACTACTTTATTTTCTCCATAAATTTTTTGATGATTATTTGAACAACTTCTCGTTTTTATACTAAACTTTCTCTTTTTACAATTCACATTTTATAAATTTTGCTTTTCAGTTGGCTGTAAATGAAGAAAGAATTCCTTTTCTTGTTTGTGGCTTCGCTAGCTCAAATTGTGACACCAAATGAAGGTCCGATTGAAGGTTTGTTTCGATCGATTACGTTGTTCTTTTTTTTGTTATCCAACTCGTCTACTGGCTGTTTTTTTAGAATGGAGGAAAGAGTGCAACAACCAGAGTGAAAAAATAGTCATTCATTCGGCTGATGGCAATTGGACAAACCTTTCGAGCGATTTGACGACTCAGTAAGCGTTGTTTGCGAAAGACTTTCCGGGCTTGGCCCGGTGAAAGCCTTAATGAGCTTGGATCCGATTAAGGCTTGCTCCAAGCCATAATCCGGTCCTTGCCTCAAGACTTTTGGATCCCCAGGGATCACCCCTCTCACTTTATCTTCATCTCTCAATTACAGTCAACAGTATGAGGTCTATCGAAAGTTCACGTGCACTGCTGATCCAGGCCATTTCGCGTTTGTTCAAGTAGGAGTTTCTTTTTCAGTTTATCCTCAAAAGTGTGTTTCAGATAAACGACCAGATGGATTCACCGTCAGACACAAAATCTATCGGTTGTGGAAAGGAGCGTAAATGGTTGCACAAAGGTGAAGTCGTTGTCGCTGTTGGATGCTATACGGGTCCACGGGTAAGTTGCTTTGCAAATAGGTTTAGTTAAAGGTATTAAAGGTAGCCAAGCATTTGAAAATTTTCTCGAGACAGCAAGCTTTTAGGAAAATTGGATCCAAAAGCCCGAAGAAGAGGAAAGGATTCGAAATTGGATGGGCGAGCATCACGGAGCTAAAGAGGATCAAAAGGATTGGACATGGGGCAGCACCCAGTATAAACAACAAGAGGAAATGCAGCGAATGGCTTCGGAAATCCAAAAACTTTTAGTTAACACCGATAATATGTAAGTTTTAGCTCACGATCAACGCGAAAAGGGTTCTTTTCCGTTATACATCCGCCAAATTTGAACCCTTCCATGAAAATGAGCAAGGAAAACCACAGAAAATCATTTTTTCTATGTTTTCTAAGGGTGAGATGGATTCATGTTTCGCTTACCGACAACCGAGGCAGATGCAATCTCGTTCTTTCGAGAACGCCGCATGTTGCTTCCTACTCGCGCATGCGCCAACCGTCACGTTATGAAGCTATTGCTCCATCAGAATCTCCAGTGCGGATGTGACAAAACGTCGTGCTGGACAGCGATCGACCTGCGTGTTGGCTCATGGATGGAGAGCACCAAAATTCCGTTTCTCACAACCCTACCATTATGGATGGACTCAACAGTGGGCCTCGATCAACTATTGTGCGAAAGAATTGGAGATGAATCAAAGAACCGCGGTCGACTTGAACAACTGGGATTCCTTGCGGGGAATATCAGGTGAACAAGCTGAGGAAAAATTGGAGAAACCGATCGAATCGTCGAAGTGAACGAGGCTCTCTTCTCGAAGCGAAAGGCGAATGTGGGCCAAATCTGACCGCAAGTGTGGATATTTAGAGAAAACCTTGTGGATATTTAGAGGAAACCTTTGCCGGGAAATGTTTTCTGGTCGAGGTGACCGATCCTATTGGAAGCGATGATTGAAGACATCGAGCCGGGAACCTAAATTGATTCCGATTATTGGAGAGGATGCAATACTGAACAGATGGAGGATGCGGCTTTACCCACGCTCATGTCAACAAGTACAACTTCCTAAATCCAGATGACGCCATTCACACGCAGACGATCGAGCGTCTAGGGGGAAAATGCAGAAACAAGAAGCATCGCGGCACGTTATTTCCTACCGAACTACCTCCCGAATGGATGGTTCGACGAGAAGTGGGACAGGACGATTTCTACGAATGGGTGTGGCAACAAATTGCTACGGCATAGATTCCTCATTGATTGATGCTCAGAGGTTGTTTTTGTGGATGTATAACCGAAAGGAACCGCGAAAGGTTTCTGAATAAAACTTTGTCTTGCAATGTCCTCTGTAATTTTCAGAGTCAGGAAGCAAGTCGCCGTTCTACCGGCGGACTATGTGAATGCTTTTCGGGAAACACAGGCCCTCTCAGAGGACAACTACTATATGAGAACGGCTTTCGTTGGCTTTGGAGACGATAACTCCGTGCTGGAATTTACGAACTATGTAATATTTGTGTTTCGTGGTGGCTTTCCGGACAGATCAAAGCCTGATGCAGAAGAAGGAATCAGGTCAGACGAGTATTTATTAGGCTGGCTAATAAGTAATGGCGGATTTGCTGGGAGCTGGCCTCAAACTAACCCAATCTACAATACTTTGTTTTAGCCGTTACTTTCAAGATGATTTCAATTCGACAGAACGACACGACGGGATCCAATTGCTAGCAGACCGTGCAGCGAGTTATGGTTATAAATGGGAAGGACGTATCGACATTGTGACTGTTTTTCGAAAAGGAGCAAATCACAAAACGTGCACTTATCTCTATGGAGCATCTGGTGATTGGATGATTTCTGAGGTGAAGACGTGGAGTCGGCCATGTGCAGCTGGATGTGGAGATGTTTGTGTTGTGCATTTAATGGCTTAATGTCGTGCAAATAAATGAACTCATGAAAAAGATTCCAAGTAACGCAAGAAAACAGGAAAAAAGAAATGCGGCCTTAAAATAAAATCCCTAAATTTTAAAATGACATTTTTATGTAGTTGACATTTTAAAATTGAACAACAGTTCGATTACATTCACGTCTTTACAATAGTTTTCAAATTCAAATAGTTTTTAAAATTTGATTTCATTAATTCGATTTAGATTAATTTAAAACTTTTTTAAGAACCACTTTAATCTCTTTAAGATCTTTAAGAACCACTTTAACTGAAGAGAGCCGGTTCCTTAATGTTCCTGATGATAATTTGGCAACATCTGCTTGTCATCTGCTATTCATTGCTAAAGTTGGTACCCCAATGTGTCCAGAACTATTAAAGCAAAAGCTCAGTAAACACAAGCACTTGCGGATGAAGCTCTCAGAAAAAAAGATCCCAATCACTATTTCAATTTGAACAAATTCCAGTCAAAATTTTCGTTGCTAACGAAGAAAAAGCCTTCCTTTATGAACTTTAGAGTATCTTTTCCCATCAACATCACCATCACGGTGATTTCGATTCATAAATACGACTCCTTATCCATAAACTTTGCGAAAATTCGCATGAAAGCTGAATTTTTTGAGCATGAAGAGCCACCGATTTCAATTGAGAATCATTCACAGGATCCGTTTAAGTTTTTGTTTTTGTTCTATTTTGTGTTGCTATAAAGTAACGAACATTATTTTTTTTTGTTTTATCGAGTTACATTCAAACCTTGTTCATGACTTGCCATCGTTATTCTCGATGTTTTTGCAAAAAGAAAACAAAAAGTCTTTTTGATAAAATAGTAGTCACAGTAAAGAATAAATGTTTAAAATCAAAAAAATAAAAGATTGTGTACGCAACAACTAAAAGAAAATCATTGTTAACGTGAAAAAAAATGATAGAATCCATTCTCTGATTTCTTTTGTCTTTATTCGGTACTTTTCGGTTATACATCCACACAGATTCATTTCGGTTAAGCAAGGAGCTGACGGTTAAGCAAGCTGTGAGCAGTGATGTTCCGGAGCAATCATTGTCGGTTTTCTCACTTCCACCATACTCATATGTAAGTTGTTTCTTTTTGTTACCGGATTTATCAACGTTAACTTTGAATATTTTAGTTTGCAAGAGAACTAACAAAACCTCTACGAAGCCGTTTTGCGGACAATTCGTCTCAAAATTTCGATCTGCACATAGAGGGGTCAAATTTTATTTTGCTTGAGTTTCACGTGAAGGATGTTATTAGAACTAAGAACTTTGTATTTGTTAATTCCTTTGTAATTTTAGGGTAGCAACCCATCTCTTGCAAAGCCAGAACGGTCGACTCGTGAAAATCAAAAGATTCTCCAATGCCGACCTCAAGCAAACCTCGCACAACGTTTGATTCTTGATTTTATTTTTGATATGAGAATTTAGAATGGGATTTGGCACCGAAAAGGGTTGAGGAAGAATTGAAAGAAGAGGTTGCTTATTACTTAAGTCTTCAAAAATGGCTCCTTTTTTAGAAAACTGATCTCAAATCGAGTGGAGAAATAAATCCTTTTATTTTTTGTTACCCAACTCGTCTCTTGGCTGTTTTTTAGAATGGATGAAAGAGTGCAAGAAGCAGAGTGAAAACATTCAAATTCATTCGGCTGGTGGCAACTGGAGAAACCTTACGAGCGATGAGACGTCTAAGTAAGCGTTGTTTCGTGAAAGATTTTCCGGGCTTGGCCCGTTGAAAGCCTTAATGAGCTTGAATCCGATTAAGGCTTGCTCCAAGCCATAATCCGGTCCTTGCCTCAAGGCTTTTTGATCGCCAGGGATAACCCCTTTCATTCTATCTTCATCTCTAAATTACAGTCAACAGTATGGGGTCTATCGAAAGTTCACGTGCACTGCTGATCCAAGCCATTTCGCGTTTGTTCGAGTAGGAGTTTCTTTTTCAGTTTATCCTCAAAACTGTGTTTCACATAAATAACATGATGGATTCACCGTCAGAGACAAAAACTATCACTTGTGGATCGAAGCGTAAATGGTTGCTACACGGTAAAGGTGAAGTCGTTGTCTCTGCGGGTGCTACACAGGCCCACGGGCAAGTTGCTTTGCAAATAGGTTTAGTTAAAGGTATTAAAGGTAGCCAAGCATTCGAAAATTTTCTCGAGACAGCAAGCTTTTAGGCAGATTGGGTCCAAAAGCCCGAAGAAGAGGAAAGGATTCGAAATTGGATGGCCGAGTATCACGGAGCCAAAGAGGATCAAAAGTATTGGACATGGGGCGGCACCCAGTATGACCAACAAGAGAAAATGCAGAGAATGGCTTCGAAAATCCATGAAATTTTGGATAAGACCGATATGTCTGTCTTAGCTCACGATCAAAGTGAAAAGGGTTCTTTGCCGTTATACATCCGCGAAAATAAACCCTCGATCATTTCGGTTATGGCATCTGGTGATTGGATGATTTCTGAGGTGAAGACGTGGAGTCGGCCATGTGCAGCTGGATGTGGAGATGTTTGTGTTGCGCATTTAACTGCTTGATGTCGTTTGAATGAATGAATTCATGAAAAAGATTCCAGGTGACGCAAGAAAACAGAAAAAAAGAGATGCGGCCTTAAAAAGGGTCCCTAAATTTTAAAATGCCTTTTTATGTAGTTGACATTTTAAAATTGAACAATAGTTGATTACATTCACATCTTTAAAATATTAGGTTGTCCGGAATGAAAATACCCTTTTAATGAAAAACAAATCTATCTCCACAAAAAGAAAAAAAGGCGCTGTAATCCAAAGATATTCTCCGTTGTTGGCAATAGTCTTTCTCCATTTTTCTTTCAAATCTCGGATCCCTTTGCTGAAGATTCCTTTGCTGAAGATTGCTGCGAGTCAAAGTATTGGCTTACCCAAATTCGGACTTCGTCGCGATCCTTGAAGTGTTTATCGGTCAGGAAGTGCTGCATAGATCGAAATAAGCGGTAGTCTAAGGGTGCCAGATCTGGACTATACGGCGGCTGCGGGAGACATTCTCAATTCAATTCCTCGAGTTTTTCTTGCGTCATCTTTGCTGTGTGTGAGCACGCGTAATTTTGCAGATATCTCACAGTCGATGCGTTTACACCTTGATTCTTGAGAGCCTGGTCTAAATGTTCCAACTGCTGCACATATACATCTGAGGTAACTGTTGGACGAGAATGTAGAACCTCAAATTGTATCAGACCACGGGAATTCCACCAAACAGATAACATGGCCTTTCTTCCATCCGGATCACGTTGTGGCTTCGTTTTTTGACTGTTCCCCTGGACTTAACCACTTCTGTTTTCGCGATGGGTTATCGTAGTAAATCCATTTTTCATCGGCCGTCACAATAGTGTCCAAAAAACCTCGACTTTTTGATTGACGAAGAAGAATACCGGCCATAGTCGCTCGAGTAGCTTTATTAGCGTCACTAAGTTGATGGGATACCCATTCTCCGACGAGATTCGCTTTACCCAAACGGTGTAAATGGTCCGCAATTGTTGTGTGGCCTACAGCAAACATTTTTGCAAGTTCCCGAGTCGACAAGGTTGGGTCATCTTCTATGGCTTCTCGAAGATCGTCATCGTGGAGGGAGTGACCACGTCCTCGATCCTGTAGAGTTTCGTCTCCCTCTCTAAATCGTTGAAACCATTTTTACAAGCTTTCTCAAAATAAGCAGCTTCTCCAAAAAATTTCAAGATTGAACTATGGCTCTCCCGGACACTTTTTCCTTGTTTAAAGTCGAAGAGCAAGCACACCCAAATTCGGTACTTCTGATCTTCCATTCGAAAAAAGTCAAAATTGTATGGCAGTCAATTTTTATAAAAGCATAGAGTTAGAAAAGATATCTAACTTTAAAACAAAACAAAAATCAGACGCGAAGCTGTTCGCTACACCAAAAAAATTGCAATCGAAGCTGAGGGTATTTTCATTCGGGACACCCTAATAGTTTTCTCAATTTGATTTCATTAATTCCTTCCATCCTTTAAAACTTGAAAAATGTCTCCAAATAACCAGCAAAATCACAAAACTACAAATGAAAATTTTTATGCTCCTTCTTTTGACTTCATGCTTGGTTGTTTCAATAGTTCCAAGAAGTCAAATGAGTAAATTTTGGTGGTTTTAAGTATCTATTAGGTTTGAAAGAAAGTTCTTGGAAAAAGGTTTGACTGGAATTTCCTAAAAACGAATCCACCAATTCAAGAACATTTTGTTCTATTATTTACAAGTCGACTCCAAGAAATGACTCGTAAAAAAAATGAGTGCATCTTTCCCATAAAATTTTAGAGATTTTGCAAAAATGATTATTTTCCAGTTTAAATTCAGCTCACTTTTTGCACCAGAAAAATGATTCCTTATGAGGTAAAGCTAGCATAAATGAGCCATACGCTCGATAATCTCTATTTTTGGTCAAAATTTTAACAGAGAAGCTTTTTCAAAAAATAATTTGGGTGTCACCTTCTTGGCACCGAGTGTTATAGGTGAGTCTGAAAAGTGAAAGCATTCGATCAAATTGGCCTTAATCACAAATTTTAAACAAACCTAATAATTCGGAAGGGATCTTTATCAGGTTAGAACCGCAAAGCTTCGTGTTACCCCACTTAGGTAACTGCTTAATTCAAAAGCTTAGCTCAAAATCTAAGTCTTTGATATTATTTTTGAATAAAGTATTTATTTTTAAAGCAAAAATATGGCAACTAACTCAGATACAGTTTGTCGTAAAAGCGCTAAAATTTTGTTTTCCATTAAATTCTTTATTAGCTAAATATTTATTAGGCTAAATATTAGGAAAAAAAGAAGAAAAATGTATGATTCTATCAAAAAAATTCTTTTTGAATCGAGTCATTCTCACAACATAGACTTTGAAATTTCCTTTGACCACTTCATCAAATTTTTTAGTATTTATTTTAACAACTTCTGGTTTTTATACTAAACTTTCTCTTTTTACAATTCACATTTCATAAAATTTGCTTTTTAGTTGTAAATGAAGAAAGAATTAGTTTTCTTGCTTGTGGCTTCACTGGCACAAATTGTGACAGCAAATGATAGTGAGTTTGTTTCGATCGATTACTTTGTTCTTTTTTTTGTTACCCAACTCATCTACTGGCTATTAGCTATTAGCTTTAGAATGGATGGAAGGGTGCAGGAACCAGAGTGAAAACATTCAAATTCATTCGGCTGGTGGCAACTGGGGGAACTTTTCGAGCGATTTGACGTCTAAGTAAGCGTGTTTCGTGAAGACTTTCCCGGACTCGGCCCGGTAAAAGCCTTAATGAGCTGGGACTCGATCAAGGCTTGCCCGCAGCCATGGTCCGGCCCATGGCTCAAGGCTTTTTTGTCGCTAGAGACAACCCTTCTCATTTTATCTTCATCACTCAATTACAGTAAATATTTTTGGATCGATCGAACGTTCACGTGCACTGCTGATCCAGACCATTTCGCGCTTGTTCGAGTGGGAGTTCCTTTTCAGTTTATCCTCTAAAATGTTTTTCAGATCAAACAGACACAAAAACTATCACTTGTGGATCGCGGCTTAAATGGGTGTACAAAGGTGAAGTCGTTCTCAATGTTGGATGCTACACAGGCACACGGGTGAGTTTTTTACGTTTAGTTAAAAATATTGCGAAACATGTTATTAGTAAATCGACGTGAGGCAGCAGGGACAAGAAGCTTTTAAGCAGATTTGATCCAAAAGTCCGAGGAAGAGGAAAGAATTCGAAATTGGATGGGCGAGCATCACGGAGTTAAAGAGGATCAAAAGGATTGGACACGGGGCAGCACCCAGTATAAACAACAAGAGAAAATGCAGGAAATGGCTTCGGAAATCTATAAACTTTTAGTTAACACCGATAATATGTAAGTTTTAGCTCACTATCAACGCGAAAAGGGTTCTTTTCCGTTATACATCCGCAAAATTTGCATCCTTCCATGAAAATGAACAAGGAAAACCACAGGAAATATTAGGTTGGCAACTTAATAATGACGCGTCACTACTTAACATGTTTTTTGTAATTTCAAGCGCCGTTTCTTCCCTCTTTTTTGCATATATACAAAGTAAAAGATGTCTACATAAATAACATTTAGTGCTCCAAATTTCATCATTTGCTTTTTGGCAAAAAATGGAGGACAAAAAATTCCGTATTCGATCTTCATTGTTCTACGATTTTAAACAAGGAAAATCACCAGCTGAATCTCATCGCACGATCATCACTGTTTTTGGGGAGAAAAGTATACACATTCGGCAATGTCAACGATGGTTTCAAAGATTCCAAGGCGGCGATGAAAGCCTCGTAGACGAGCCACACCAAGGACATCCTCCAGAAGTGGTCGACGATGACTTGCTCGCCTTAATTGAAGACTGCCCAACACTCACCGTTCGTGAGTTGGCAGAAATATTTGAAGTATCCCATACGACAATCAAAAACTATTTACACAAACTTGGGAAAAGAATCGAGTTGGAAAATGGGTTCCTCACGAACTGACCCAAAGCAACAAAATGTCGCCTCAATTTTGCTACAAAAATGTGAATCAAACGACTTTTTTCACAGGGTTTTGACTTCTGACGAAACGTGGATCAACTACGAGAACGTTAAACGCAAAAATCAATGGCTATCTGCTGGGCAGACCCCTTAAACCACTCCCAAACCTGATATCCATAGGAAGAAGATAATGCTCTGTTGCTGGTGGAACTTCAAGGGATTGGTGCATTATGAAGTGCTGAAACCTGGCCAAACCGTCGATGCTGATCTTTATTCGAAGCAATTAATGAGAGTTAACGAGTCTTCGAAGAAATTGGGGCTCAAACCGGAGAGAGTCAGATTTTTACACGACAACGCAAAACCTCACACTGCAAAGATCACTTATAAGAAAATCGAGGAACTTGGCTGGAAAGTTTTGCCCCACGCGTCTTATTCACCTGATCTGGCTCCTTCAGATTACTTTTTGTTTCGGTCGCTGAAGCACTTTTTGGAGGGAGAAAAGTTCGATGATCACGCTCAGGTCATAAAAGCAGTGAATGACTACTTCGCCTCAAAAACTCCCAAGTTCTTCGAGTATGGGATCCGGGATTTGCGCAGAAGATGGGAAGAAGTCATAGATACTAATGGAGAATACCTTTCGAATTGAAAGCTCTTCTTTTGTGTTTTTTTGAAATAAATGATTTGTTACATAAACGCGTCATTATTAAGTTGCCAACCTAATAATTTTTCCTTTGTTTTCTAAGGGCGCGATGGAACCATGTTTCGCTTAACGACTACGGAAGCTGATGCAATCTCGTTCTTTCAACAACGCCGCATCTTGCTTATGACTCGCAAATGCGCCAACCATCACGTTATGTAGCTATTGCTCAATCAGAATTCCCGATGCGGATGTGACAAAACGTCGTGCTGGACAGCGATCGACCTGCGTGTTGGCTCATGGATGGAGAGAACCAAAATCCCGTTTCTCACAATCCTATGATTTTTCACGACGAAACTGCGATGTTAAAAGACTTTTGTCCATCAATTTTTGGCCCAATTTTTGTTTTATTAAAAAGTTCATGATACCTGATAAATTGTTAAATCCATCTTTTTGTAATGTTAAAATTAGAGATAATAAGCTCTTTAAATCTTTTAACCGTTTGCAAATTGCTCGGATTTGAACCAAGATATACAAAGAACAAACTTCTAAAAACCAATGTCAAAAGACTTTTGTCCATGACTGTAACTCATTTCGCCAAGCTCTCCTTGTGTTTTTCGGAATCTACGCATAAAGCTACCCGAGATAAAGTGGTTTTGAAAAACAAAAAAGTGCCCTCCTTCCCAACCTGAATAGCGCCTAGAAGCGTCATGTTCAACGCGTCGAAATGTTGGTTTTTCAGTTGAAATGCTAAAGATTTATGTTTATTAGTTTATTATCTTATGCTAAAAATGTCAAATTCGTCCCCAGCGCCCTCGATTACCTCTAGAAAATTGGAAAATCAAAAATATAGTTGGCCCCCCAACCATCAAAGTACCAAACTTCTTTAAATTTCTTTGCCTTAAAACTGGAGCTGTCAATCACTAGTTATAGTCAGCATTGAGATAATACTTTACTTTAGTCGTTACTTTCAAGATGATTTGAAATCGACACAACGTCACGACGGGATCCAATAGCTAGCAGAGCGTGCAGCGACTTATGGTGATAAATGGTGGGTAGGACGTGTCGACATTGTGACTGTTTTTCGAAAAGGAGCATATCACAAAACGTGCACTTACCTCTATGGAGCATCTGGTGATTGGATGATTTCTGAGATGAAGACGTGGAGTCGCCCATGTGCATTGGCATGTGGACATGTTTGTGTTGTGCATTTAACTGCTTGATATCGTTTGAATAAAGGAACTCATGAAAAAGATTCCCAGTGACGCAAGAAAGCAGAAAAAAAGAGATGCGGCTTTAAAAAGGGTCCCTAAATTTTAAAATGACTTTTTATGTAGTTGACATTTTAAAATTGAACAATAGTTGATTACATTCACATCTTTAAAATAGTTTGCTCAAATTGATTTCATTAATTCCATTTAGATTTCTTTAAAACATAAAAATGTAAAAACTGAGTAAAAACTGAAGAAAAAACATAACATTTACGAATCAATTAAACCTGGATTCAGGGTAACATTAAACCATCTATCAGCCGCTTCCTTTAGTTTCTCCGTTGAAAAACGAACAGCTTCGAGTTTGAATGAAAATGGGTAGGCCTTTCGCTTGACTTTTGGTCTTAGAGCTTGTTGAATTCGACATTATCTAAGAAAGAAAAATTATTAACGCAATAAAATCTGAAAAAAATCGGAAAAAAAAGACGAAACGAAATAAAACTACACTTTCGGGTTGACTTTTCGTATTTCGAATACAATAATTTTAGCCACAAATAGAAAAGAAGTGATACTTCGAATAAAAGATCGGTGTTATATTCAACCTGGTCTTCTCTTTTTTCAATCAGCCTCTAGACCTCGTCTCCTATTCGAAGCGCTCTTTTATTCTTCTTAATAGTCTTCTATTGCTTTTTTAATAGTCTTCGGTCTTCTATTCGAAGATATACGGTAGACTAAAATAAACAATAAACAAAAAAAACCAAATTCTCGGACGATAATTCCGGTTGATCACGCCATTTTCGGACCAATTTTCGTTTTCATCACTAAGCAAAATAGTTTGAAAACTATTGTGTAAATACCGTATTTTCTTTCTCTAATAGTAGTGCACACTGAGCGTCGCCTAAATTCCTCGAAATCTCGAGAACCGCTTGTCAGAACCTATCGATGTGGGGTAGGAAAATGTAGCTGACGATGAGATCTTTTGGGGGATTTGAGTGTTGAGCTTCTACGAAAACTTTGAAAGCCGTAAAATCGCCACCAACTCGGCTCGCTGGGGTGCACTACTATTAGAGAAAATACGGTAATTAAAAACTTACCTTATTTCCTGTTCATCATCGTAGTCTTTACTAAACATTGAGACAAATGGAGTGCTTCGGATTCCATAGTGGCATCTTCTATTTTTCATGAGTTATTGTAAATCTTCATATGTAAATGTAAAATATGGCTACTCAGATACTGCATTTGATCGTAAAAGCGCTGAAATTTGTCTTCACTTTCTTCCATTAACTTCTTTTGAGCGATTTATTAAATGGGAAAAAGAAAAAATGTACGCTTCTATCAAAAAACTCTTTTTGAATTGAATCATTTTCCAGACACCACATAGACCTTTAAATTCCAAACTTCAACTTTCAACTTTCAAATTGACTACTTTATTTTCTCCATAAATTTTTTGATGATTATTTGAACAACTTCTCGTTTTTTACTAAACTTAATCTTTTTACAATTTTGATTTCATCAAATTTGCTTTTCGGTTGGCTGTAAATGAAGAAAGAATTAGTTTTCTTGTTTGTGGCTTCACTGGCACAAATTGTGACACCAAATGAAGGTCCGATTGAAGGTTTGTTTCGATCCATTACTTTGTTCTTTTTTTTGTTGTCCAACTCGTCTACTGGCTTTTTTTAGAATGGAGGAAAGACTGCAACAGCCAGAGTGAAAAAATAGTCATTCATTCGGCTGGTGGCAATTGGACAAACCTTTCGAGCGATTTGACGACTCAGTAAGCGTTGTTTCGTGAAAGATTTTCCGGGCTTGGCCCGTTGAAAGCCTTAATGAGCTTGAATCCGATTAAGGCTTGCTCCAAGCCATAATCCGGTCCTTGCCTCAAGGCTTTTTGATCGCCAGGGATAACCCCTTTCATTCTATCTTCATCTCTAAATTACAGTCAACAGTATGGGGTCTATCGAAAGTTCACGTGCACTGCTGATCCAGGCCATTTCGCGTTTGTTCAAGTAGGAGTTTCTCTTTCAGTTTATCCTCAAAAGTGTGTTTCAGATCAACCACAAGATGGATTTTCCATCAGACACAAAAACTATCACTTGTGGAAAGACGCGTAAATGGTTGCACAAAGGTGATGTCGTTGTCACTGTTGGATGCTACATGGGCCCACGGGCAAGTTTGCTTTGCAAATAGGTTTAGTTAAAGGTATTAAAGGTAACCAAGCATTTAAAAATTTTCTCGAGGCAGCAAGCTTTTAGGCAAATTGGATCCAAAAGCCCAAAGAAGAGGAAAGGATTCGAAATTGGATGGGCGAGCATCACGGAGCTCAAGAGGATCAAAAGGATTGGACATGGAGCAGCACCCAGTATGAACAACAAAAGAAAATGCAACGAATGGCCTCGGAAATCCAAAATCTTTTGGTTAACACCGATCATATGTAAGTTTTAGCTCACTATCAACGCGAAAAGGGTTCTTTTCCGTTATACATCCGCAAAATTTGCAGCCTTCCATGAAAATGAAGGAAAACCACAGAGAATCATTTTTTCACTATTTTCTAAGGGCGGGGTGGATTCATGTTTCGCTTGCCGACTACCGAGGCCGATGCAATCTCGTTCTTTCAACAACGCCGCATCTTGCTTATTACTCGCACATGCGCAAACCATCAGGTTATGAAGCTATTGCTCAATCAGAACCCCCAATGCGGATGTGACAAAACGTCGTGCTGGACAGCGATCGACCTGCCTGTTGGCTCATGGATGGAGAGCACCAAAATTCCGTTTCTCACAACCCTACGATTATGGATGGACTCAACAGTGAACCTCGATCAACTATTGTGCGAAAGAATTGGAGACGAATCAAAGAACCGCGGTCGATTTCAACACACTAGGATTCCTTGCGTGGAATATCTAGTGAACAAGCTGAGAGGAAAAATTGGATAAGTCGATCGAATCGTCGAAGTGGACGAGGCTCTCTTCTCGAAGCGAAAGGCGAATGTGGACCGAATCTTGCCGCAAGTTTGGATATTTAGAGTAGCTTGCCGGGAAACCAAGGAATGTTTTCTGGTCGAGGTGACCGACCCTATTGGAAGCGATGATTGAACACATCGAGCCGGGAACCTAAATTGACTCCGATTGATGGCGAGGATACAACCCTCACCAGATGGAGGAGGCAGGCTTTGCCCACCCTCATGTCAACAAGTACAACTTCCTGAATCGGGTTGACCCTGCCATTCACGCGCAGACGTCTAGGGGCAAAATGGAGAAACAAGAAGCATCGAGGCACGTCATTTCCTACCGAACTACCTTGCTAAATTGACGGTTCGACGAGAAGTGAGAAAGGACGATTTCTACGAGTGGGTGTTGCAACAAATTGCTACGGCATGGATTGATCCTCACTGATTCCTCATTGATTAATAATCAATGGTTATTTTTGTGGGTGTATAACGGAAAGGAACCGTGAAACGTTTCTGAATAAAACTTTGTCTTGCAATGTTTTCTGTAATTTTCAGAGTCAGGAAGCAAGTCGCCGTTCTACCGGCAGACTATGTGAATGCTTATGGGGAAACACAGGCCCTCTCAGAAGACAACTACTACATGAGAACGGCTTTTGTTGGCTTTGGAGACGATAACTCTGTGCTGGAATTTGCGAACTATGTAATATTTGTGTTTCGTGGTGGCTTTCCGGGCAGACCAAAGCCTAATGCAGAAGAAGAAATCAGGTCAGACGAGTGTTTATTAGGCTGGCTAATAAGTAATGGTGGATTTGCTGGAAGATGATCGCAAACTAAACCAATCTACAATACTTGATTTTAGTCATTACTTTCAAGATGATTTCAAATCGAGAGAACGACACAACGGGATCCAATTGCTAGCAGACCGTGCAGCGACTTATGGTTATAAATGGGAAGGACGTATCGACATTGTGACTGTTTTTCGAAAAGGAGCAAATCACAAAACGTGCACTTATCTCTATGGAGCATCTGGTGATTGGATGATTTCTGAGGTGAAGACGTGGAGTCGGCCATGTGCAGCTGGATGTGGAGATGTTTGTGTTGCGCATTTAACTGCTTGATGTCGTTTGAATAAATGAATTGATGAAAAAGATTCCAAGTAAGAAAACAGAAAAAAGGAAATGCGGCCTTAAAACAAAGTCCATAAATTTTTAAATGACTTTTTATGTAGTCGACATTTTAAAATTGAACAATAGTTTGATTACATTCACATCTTTAAAATAGTTTTCTCAATTTGATTTCAGAAATTCCATTTAGATTCATTTAAAACTTAAAAATGTCTCCAAATAACCAGCGAAATCACAAAACGAGCAATGAAAATCTTTGTGCTTCTTCTTTTGACTTCATGCCTGTTTATTTCAAAGGTTCAAGTAAGTTGGAGTAAGTTGGAGTTCGAGTACTATAGTAAGTAGTTGGAGTATCAACTGCTTACTATAGTACAGTGAGTAGTTGGAGTATAAAACTAGTCTAGCACCTTAGTTTAATAAGGTTTATTTTAAGATTCATCGTTTCTACATTTTTGCTAAGTTTTAATCATAGATCTTTAAGAACCACTTTAACTGAAGAGAACCGGTTCCTTAATGTTCCGGATGATAATTTGGCAACATCTGCTTGTGATCTCCTATTCATTGCTAAAGTAGGCACCCCAGTGTGTCCGAAACTACTGAAAACAACAGCTCAGTAAACACAAGCACTTGCGGATGAAGCTTCAGAAAAAAAAGATTCCAATCACTATTCCAATTTGAGCAAATTCCAGTCAAAATTTTCGTTGCTAACTTCAAGAAAAACTCTTCCTTTATCAACTTTACAGAATCTTTTCCCAATCTAGGTTCCGCCCCTTTTTGCCAATGGCCGCGTACAGACAGACGGACGGACAAACGTCTCTTCTGCTTGATATATACTACCATATTTATTCGATTTGAAGCACAGTCTCCAATAGAAGCAATTTTATGAAGAGGGTTGAAAAATAGATGCAAATGTGCTTCTATTTTTCACCTACCGTATTCTACCTTTCACCTACCGTATTCAACCTATTCAACCGTTTTTCACCTACCATATTCAACCTACCGTATTCTAATAGAAGCAAATGTGCTTCTATTAGAATACGGTAGGTTGATGCAAAAGAAATTTCGGTTTTTTACAAACATTAAATTTAATCAAAATTTCTTTAGATAACAATTTATTCCAAAAAATAAGCATCATGGTTATCTATGGTTATCTATAGCATCCCTCCAATGATTCTATAACATCCCTCCAACGTTGCTCAGATTGCGGATCCCCTTATTGAAGAACTCTTGATTCTGTGATTGAAAGTAGTCGTTCATCCAAATCTCCATGGTCTTTCCGATTATTTTCAAATGAAAATTGTTGATTGATCACATTGGAGATGTTTGGTAAGCTCTCGTGTTGTTTGCATTGGCTTCAATAATTTGTTCCAATTCATTATTATCGATCGCTGCCGAGCGATGCCCATGTGGTTCGTCTTCAAGTGATTCAATACCTTCTCGGCATCGGACAAACTAGAGCTGGCAGGATCTTTCGGTCATAACTTGTTCTCCAAAAGCGGAACAGCAATGACGATGTGATTCGGCAGCGCTTTTGCTCATCTAGAAATCGTAGAGAAGACACGCGCGCACAACATACTTTTGATCCACCATGATCTAAAGCAATTATTAATTTAAAAGTTAAAGCTCTGAATTAGAAAAAGCGTAAAAATAAAGTAAATATCTAAGAGTACAAATATACAAAAGAAAATCAAATAAGATTGCTGATTAACAAATAGAAAATTTTATACCGACCTAAATTTCTTTTGCATCAAGCTAGTACATCGAGAATCCTTCACGAACTTACAGTTGTTGTTGTTGTTGTTGTTGTTGTTGTGGTGGTCGTCGTCGTTGTGGTCGTCGTTGGGGTGGTCGCAGTAGCAGTAGCAGTAGCAGCAGTAGTAGCAGCAGTAGTAGCAGATAATAAGTCCTGACAAAAACTTTCTTTTTACATTCGTTTTTGTGAGGGGCTTTTGGGCGGACAATAATATTGATCGCTTGCACAATCGCTGCCATTTGTACATTTTGAAACATTTGAATGATTTTACCAAGCTCAAGTCAACTATTATATTGCTCAAAAGGCTTTTAAAGAATCTACATTGGTTCGCAAGGGAGCTAAAAGTTTAAAAAGAATGGCTTTATCTTTTTATCTGTTTTTATAAAATCCTTAAAACTTTATCTGTTTTAAGGATTTTATTTATTTGAAAAAAGCAAATCAAATTTCCCGCTGTACTTTTGAATCACTAGCGGCTGAAAATCCCAGTGGCTGCAACATATAAAAAAAATATGGCTACTCAGATACGGCACTGGTACTACAGTTTGTCGTAAAAACGCTAAAATTTTTCTTCTCGTTTTTCCATTAATTTATTTCGAGCCACATATTATTAGGAAAAAAATGTATGATTCTATCAAAAAAATTCTTCTTTAATCGAATCATTGTCATAACATAGACCTTTAAATAAAAGCATAAAAATTCGATATGAAAATGAAGTAGTCAAATAAAATTCCAAAGTCTTAGTATTGATTTGAACAACTTCTCGTTTTTTTAAACTAAACTTTCTCTTTTTACAATTCACATTTCATAAAAGTTGCTTTTCAGTTGCTTGTAAATGAAGAAAGAATTAATTTCCTTCTTTGTGGCTTCACTGGCACAAATTGTGACAGCAGATGAAGGTTCGTTTGTTTCGATCGATTACTTTGTTCTTTTTTTGTTACCCAATTCTTCTACTGACTATTTTTTTGGAATGGAT
The DNA here is from genome assembly GCA_958450365.1 of Mesorhabditis belari. NCBI lineage: Eukaryota > Metazoa > Nematoda > Chromadorea > Rhabditida > Rhabditidae > Mesorhabditis > Mesorhabditis belari. The sequence continues at coordinate 87,179 of CAUEEP010000278.1, read as the reverse complement.
TGAAGATTGCAACAGCCAGAGTGAAAACATTAACATTCATTCGGCTGGTGGCAACTGGAGAAACTTTTCGGGCGATATGACGTCTAAGTAAGCGTGTTTCTTGAAAACCTTCACGCGCTCGGCCCGGTGAGAACCTTCATGAGCTCGAACTCGATCAAGGCTTGCCCGCAGCCATGGTCCGGCCCCTGGCTCAAGTCTTTTTGGTCGCTAGAGACAACCCTTCTCATTTTATCTTCATCACTCAATTACAGTAAATATTTTTGGATCCAACGAACGTTCACATGCACTGCTGATCCAGACCATTTCCCGCTGGTTCGAGTGGGAGTTTCTTTTTCAGTTTATCCTCAAAAATGTTTTTCAGATCAACCACAAGATGGATTTCCCGTCAGACACAAAAACTATCACTTGTGGATCGGAGCGTAAATGGTTGTACAAAGGTGAAGTTGTTGTCTCTGTTGGATGCTACACAGGCACACGGGTGAGTTTTTACGTTTAGTTCAAGGTTTTGCTAAAAAAAGTTGTTAGTAAATTCACGAGAGGCAGCAGGGACAGGAAGCTTTTAGGCAAATTGGATCCAAAAGTCCGAAGAAGAGGAAAAAATTCAAAATTGGATGGCCGAGCATTACGGAGTTAAAGAGGATCAAAAGGATTGGACATGGGGCAGCACCCAGTATGACCAACAAAAGAAAATGCAGCGAATGGCTTCGGAAATCCAAAAACTTTTGATTAACACCGATAATATGTAAGTTTTAGCTCACGATCAACGCGAAAAGGGTTCTTTTCCGTTATACATCTGCCAAATTTGCATCCTTCCATGAAAATGAACAAGGAAAACCACAGAAAATTCTTTTTTCGCTGTTTTCTAAGGGCGCGGTGGATTCATGTTTCACTTACCGACTACGGAAGCTGATGCAATCTCGTTCTTTCAACAACGCCGCATCTTGCCTATTGCTTGCACATGCGCCAACCATCACGTTATGAAGCTATTGCTCAATCAGAACCCCCAAGGAAGCTATTGCTCAATCAGAATCCATCAGGATGTGACAAAACGTCGTGCTGGACAGCGATCGACCTGAGTGTTGGCTCATGGATGGAGAGAACCAAAATCCCGTTTCTCACAATCCTATGATTATGGATGGACTCAACAGTGAACCTCGATCACCTCTTGTGCGAAAGAATTGGAGATGAATCACCGCGGTCGACTTCAGCAACTAGGATTAGAGTGTGTTCCTTGCAGACAACACGTTTTCTAAAAAGCGCTCGCCAAATATAAGCTACCGTAACCCTACGCTTTGCATAAGCGATTTTTTAAAATACAAATGTACATTAAAACCTTGCGCTTTCTTTTCTACTACTCTTTCCTAGGAAAAACGATACGCTTTTGACACGAGCTATGGCCGAAACTAATATCTCCATTACTCAGCTTAGTCGTAGCAAAAGGTGGAAAGCATGGTTTAATGCGCAAAATATCAAAATGCCTGGTCGAAAAAGGTTTATAAAAAGTTATTTACTACAAAAAAAGTACATCGACATCGACACCATAAAAAATTCAATGATCGGTAGACTCGAAGACCAAATAAGGGAAAGCCTAAAAGAAATTGTGGAATGTTCGATTTCAAGTGATTCAAATGATCGCCCGTGAGTCCAATTCTTGCAAAGCATCCCCAATCGACACCAGATCTTTGCAACTGATCAGAAGAAATTGTTCGAAGAATGTTTTCCATTTTCCACAACAAAAACATATACAGTCGTCAAAAAAAATTGCACCCTCGAAGAAAAACTCGTTTTTGGCAAAAAAGTCAAAAGCACCCCAGACAAAAAGCTTAAACTTCAGTATCTGGTCGGTCCTCCTTGAGCTTTAATGATCTCTTTCATTCGACTTGGCATACTTGCAACCAATTCCTCGAGTGTCCGTGGTGAAATCGACTTCCAAATCTCTTGCACCTTGTCCCAAAGCTCATCCTTGGAAGAAAACTGGTAGCCACGTAATTCTCGTTTTACACTTGCCCATAAATGCTCAATCGGGTTACAATCGGGAGAGCCTCCCCAGCACATTACACCACCACCATTAAACTTGACTGTTGGTCTGGTGTATTTGAGTCGATATCGATCACCAATCGGTCTTTTGATCACATAATAGCCATTATCAAAGCTAAAATATCAAATCTGCACTCGTCACTAAAGAGTACGTGCTTCCAACTCTCAATTGACCAGTGTTGATGTTCTAACGCAAACTGTAATCGTTGCTGCCTGTATCGTAGATTCATCAACGGTTTGAGCGTCGGCCATCTCGAGTACACTCCAAGTGTTTTAAGTCGATTTCGCACAGTCCTAGTGGTTACTTTGACTCCAAGTCTCCGTTTCAAGAACGATTTCCCATCGGTAGCCGTGCGAGTGGGAGATAGAAAATGGTATTTGTGCATTGCTCGATCTTGATCCTTTGTCGTTTTGTCATTGAATTCGGCTTCAATTTCTCTGAATTCAGTTCCAATTTCTCTAAATTCGGTTCATTCTTTCTCTAAATTCCGTCCCTATTTCTCTAAGTTCGGTTTCTATTTTTCTAAATTCGGTTGATTATTTCCCTAAATTCGGTCCCTATTTCACTAAATTCGGTCCCCATTTTTCTAAATTCGGTTCCTATTTCTCTAAATTCCATTCAGTATTTCCTTAAATTCACTGGCTATTACTCTAAATTCGGTCCTCATTTCAGTTCCCTTTTCTCTAAATTCGGTTCCTTTTTCTCTAAATTAGCTTCCTATTTCTCGAAATTTGTTTCATATTTTCGAAAATCGGTCCGTATTTCTCGAAATTCGGTTCATTCTTTTTCTAAAATCGGTCCCTATTTCTCTAAAATCGATTCTTATTTCGGTTCCTATTTCTATTAATTCGGTTCTTATTTCGCTAAATTCGGTACTTATTTCGGTTCCTACTTCTATAGATTCGGTTCGAATTTCTCCAAATTCGGTTCCTATTCCGCTAAATTCAGTTCCTATTCCCTCTAAATTCGGCTCATTGTTTCTCTAAATTCGCTTCCTATCTCTCTAAATTCGGTTCTTATTTCGGTTTCTATTTGTCTGAATCCGGTTCTTCATTCTGCTCTAAATTCGGTTCCTATAACTCTAAATTTGGTTTATTATTTCTCTAAATTCGGTTCCTATTTCGCGAAATTCGGTTCGTTATTTTTCTAAATTCGGTTCCCATCTTGTTAAATGCGGTTCTTATTTCTCGAAATTCGGTTCCTATTTCTCGAAATTCGGATCTCATTTCTTGAAATTCGGTTCTTATTTCTATAAATTCCATTCATTATTTCTTCAAATTCACTGGCTGCTACTTAGGATTCGGTCCCTATTTCAGTTCCTTTTTCTCTTCATTCGGTTCTTATTTCTCTAAATTCAGTTCCTATTTCTCGAAATTCGTTTCATATTTTCGAAAATCGGTCCGTATTTCTCGAAATTCGGTTCCTATTTCTCTAAATTCGGTTCCTTTTTCTCTAATTTCGGTTTCTATTTCTCTAAATTCGGTTCATTCTTTTTCTAAAGTCGGTCCCTATTTCTCTAAAATTAGCCCTTATTTCGGTTCCTATTTCTATTAGTTCGGTTCCTATTTCTCTAACTTCGGTTCGTGATTTCTCTAAGTTCGGTTCCTGTCTCGTTAAATTCGGTTCCTATTTCTTTCAACTGGGTTCCTATTTCTCTACATTCGTTTCATTATTTCTCTAAATTCCCTTGCTATTTCTCCACATTCGGTTTCTAGTTCTCTAAATTCGGTTCATTCTTTCACTAGATTCGGTCTCTATTTCTCTAAACTGGGTCCATATTTCCCTAAATTCGGATGCTTTTTCTCTAAGTTCGGTTCATTATTTAACCAGCTAGGAACCGAGAATTTAACGAGATGGGAACCGAGTTTCGAAAAATAATGAAGCGAATTTAGAAAAACAGGAACCGATTTTAGAGAAATAAAAACCGAATTTAGAAAAATTGGAGCCGAATTTAGAGAAATAGGGACCAATTTGAGAGAAATAAGAACCGAATTTAGAGAAATAGGAACCGAATTCAGAGAAATAGGAACCGAATTTAGACATCTAGGGCCCAAATTTAGTGAAATAAGAACCGAATTTAACGAGAGGGGAAGCGAATTTGGAAAAATAACGAACTGAATTTGGTAAAATAGAAACCGATTTGAGGGAGATAGCAACCGAATTTAGAGAAATAGAATCGAAACAAGGACCGAATTTAAAGAAATAGCCAGTGAGTTCAAAGAAACAGGAACCGATTTTCGAGATAGGAACCGAATTTAGGCAAATAGGGACCGAATCTAGAAAAAGAATCAACCGAATTTAGAGAAATAGAAATGGAATTTCGAGAAATTGGACCCGAAGTTAGAGATATAGGAACCGAATGGAGAGAATTAGGAACCGAATTTAACGAGACAGAAACCGAATTTAACGAGATAAGAACCGAATTTAGAGAAATACAAACCGATTTCAGAGAAATAGGGACCGAATTTAAGGAAATGGGAGCCGAATTCAGAGAAATAGAAACTGAATTTCGAGAAAGTGGAACCGATCTTAGACAAATATGAGCCAAATTCACAGAAATAGGAACCGAATTGAGAGTAATAACGAACCGAATTTAGAGAAGTAGCAAGAGAATTTAGGGCAATAATGAACCGAATTAAGAGAAATAGGAACCGATTCTAGACAAATATGGACCGAATTTAGAGAAATAGGAAGCGGATTTAGAGAAACAGGAACCGGATTTAGAGAAATTGGACACAACTTTAGAGAAATAGGAACCGATTTTAGAGGAATAGGAAGCGAGTTGAGAGAAATACGGAAGCCATTGACTGCAACAGGTTCCTATTTCTCTAAACTGGGTTCAGATTTCTCTAAATTCAGTTCGTTTTTCCATAAATTCAGTTCATTATTTTTCTAGATTCGCTTCCTATTTCTCTAAATTTGATTCTTATTTCGGCTCCTATTTCTCTGATTTCGGTTCCTGTTTCTCTAAATTGGGTTCATTATTTCTTGAAATTCATTTCCTAGCTCTCTTAATTCGGTTCCTATTTCTCTAGATTCGCTTCCTGATTCTCCAAATTGGGTGCCTATTTCTCTAATTTTGGTTCTTATTACGATTCCTATTTCTCTCAAACGGCTGCTATGTCTTTTAATTCGATTCATTATTTCCCTAGATTCGCTTGCTAATTCTCCAAATTGGGTTCCTATTTCTTTAAATTCGGTTCCGATTTCTCAAAAATCGGTTCCTATTTCTCGAAACTGGGTTCAGATTTCCCTAAATTCAATTCGTTTTTCTATAAGTTCGGTTCATTATTCCTCTAGATTGGGTTCCTATTTCTCTCAATTCGGTTATTATTTTGGTTCCTATTTGTCAAAAATCGGTTCCTATTTCTCTGAATTCGGTTGCAATTTCTCTCAATTCGGTTCCTGTTACTCCGAACTGGGTTCAGATTTCCATGAATTCGGTTCATTATTTCTCTAGATTCGGTTCCTTGTTCTCCAAGTTCGGTTCTTATTTTGGTTCCTATTTGTCTAAATTGGGTCCTTATTTCTCTAAGTTCGGTTCCTATCTCGTTAAATTCGGTTCCTATTTTACTAAAATTCGGTTCTTTTTTCTCTAGATTCGGTTCCTAACTCGTTCAATTCGGTTCCTATTTTTCTAAATTCGGTCCGTATTTCTCTCAACTCGCTTTCTATTTCTCTAAATTTGATTCTTCATTCGGGTCCTATTTCTCATAATTCGGTTCCTTTTTCTCTAAATTCGATTCATATGTCTCTAAAATCGGTTCCCATTTCACTAAATCCGGTTCGTTATTTCTCTAAATTCATACTCTATCGTTAAATTCGGTTCCTACTTCTCTAAATTTGGGCCCTATTTCTCTAAATTCGGTTCCTGTTTCTCTGAATTCGGTTCGTTATTTCTCTAAACTCGGTTCCTATCTCGTTAAATTCGGTTCCTATTTCTCTCAGTTCGGGTCCTATTTCTCAAAATTCGGTTCCTTTTTTTCTAAAATCGGTTCCTATCCCGTTAAATTCGTTAAATTTTGACTGTTTTTCAAAAAGGAGCAAATTACAAAACGTGCACTCATCTCTATGGAGCATCTGGTGATTGGATGATCAATGAGGGGAAGATGGGGAGTGACCCATGTGCGGCTGCATGTGGAGATGTTTGTGTTGTGCATTAAACTGCCTGATATCGTTTGAATGAATAAATACATGAAAAAGGTTCCAAACGACGCAAAAAAAGTGCGGCCTTGAAGAAAGTCTCTTGATTTTTAAATGACTTTTCATGTAGTTGACATTTTAAAATTGAACAATAGTTGATTACATTCACATCTTTAGGATAGTTTTCTTAAATTGATTTCATTAATTCCACTCGGCTTTCTTTAAAACTTAAAAATATCACCAAATAACGGGCAAAATCACAAAACGAGAAATCAAAATCTTTGTGCTTCTACCTTTGACTTCATGCCTGGTTCTTTCAATAGTTCAAGTAAGTCAAAAGAGTAATTTTTCGTGGTTTTAAGTATCTATTAGGTTGAAAAGAAAGTACTTGGAAAAAGTTTGACTGGAATTTCTTGAAAACGAATCCACCAATTCAAGTACATTCTCTTCTATTCTGAACAAGTGGACTCCAAGAAATTACTCGTAAAAAAAATGAGTGCCGCTTTCCCATGAAATTTTAGAGATTTTGCAAAAATGATTATTTTCCAGTTTAAATTCAGCTCACTTTTTGCACCAGAAAAATGATTCCTTATGAGGTAAAGCTAGCATAAATTTTAAATTTTAAATTTTAACAGAGAAGCTTTTTCAAAAAATAATTTGGGTGTGACCTTCTCGGTGCTGAGTGTTATAGCTGATTCTGAAAAGTGCAAGCATTAGATCAAATTTGCATTAATCACAAATTTTCCCTATTTTAAGTACTTCATTTTAGGTTTTGAATGGAACCTATTGCCTATTCATTAACCCATTAAAAACTTGTCTAAAGGCTGGTCACCCAAAAAGTGACCAAATCACTTCAACAGAAGAAATCTCTTATTTTTTACCTTAAGCCCACTGATTTTTTTGTCAAAAACTTTTTGAAATATAGTCAAGTTAATCAAAAAATCTAGGAAGAATTTCAGGGTTATTTTTGAGAAATCACTTTGCAAACTTTTTCCGAGAACTTTTTTTCCAACCTAATACCACTTTGTTTGATGTACTGAAGTAACTATAAAGTATGCGCCAAGCATTCGTGGATTCGTTTTTAAGAAATTCCAGTTAGATTTTTTCCGAGCATTTTCTTTCGAACCTAATAATTTGGAAGGGACCTTTATCAGGTTAGAACCGCAAAGTTTTGTGTTAGCCCGCTTAGGTAACTGCTTAATTCAAAAGAAAGCTTAGCTCAAAATTTAGGTGTTTGATCATCTTTTTGAACAAAGTATTTATTTTTAAAGCAAAAATATGGCAATTCTTTCTGAATCGAATCATCGTCACAACATAGACCTTTAAATCAGAAAATAGAAATTTGATGAGAAAATGAAGTCGTCAAATCAAATTCCAAAGTCTTAGTGTTTATTTCAACAACTTCTCGTTTTTATACTAAACTTTATCTTTTTACAATTCACATTTTTAAAAATTTGCTTTCTAGTTGTAAATGAAGAAAGAATTCGTCTTCTTGCTTGTGGCTTCACTGGGACAAATTGTGAGAGCAAATGAAGGTCCGTTTGTTTCGATCGATTACTTGGTTCATTTTTTTGTTACCCAACTCGTCTACTAGCTATCTTTTAGAATGGATGGAAGAGTGCAAGAACCAGAGTGGAAACATTCAAATTCATTCGGCTGGTGGTAACTGGAGAAACCTTACGAGCGATGAGACCTCTAAGTCAGCGTGTTTCGTAAAAACTTTCCCGGGCTCGGCCCGGTGAAAACCTTGAAGAGCTCGGACTCGATCCAGGCCTGGCTAGAGCTATGGTTCGGCCCTTGGTTCAAGGCTTTTTGGTCGCTAGAGACAACCCTTCTCATTTTAACTTCATCACTCAATTACAGTAAATATTTTTGGATCGATCGAACGTTCACGTGCACTCCTGATCCAGACCATTTCGCGCTTGTTCGAGTGGGAGTTTCTTTTTCAATTTATCCTCAAAAATGTCTTTCAGATCAACCATAAGATGGATTTTCCGTCAGACACAAAAACTATCACTTGTGGATCGCGGCGTAAATGGGTGTACAAAGGTGAAGTAGTTCTGAATGTTGGATGCTACACAGGCACACGGGTGAGTTTTTACGTATAGTTAAAGGTATTGCGAAAAAAAAGTTGTTAGTAAATCCACGAGAGGGAGCAGGGACAGGAAGCTTTTAGGCAGATTGGATCCAAAAGTCCGAAGAAGAGGAAAGAATTCGAAATTGGATGGGCGAGCATCACGCAGCTAAAGAGAATCAAAAGGATTGGACATGGAGCAGCACCCAGTATGAACAACAAAAGAAAATGCAGCGAATGGCTTCGGAAATCCAAAATCTTTTGGTTAACGCCGATAATATGTAAGTTTTAGCTCACGATCAACGCGAAAAGGGTTTTTTTCCGTTATACATCTGCCAAACTTGCATCCTTACATGAAAATGAACAAGGAAAACCATAGAATATCCTTTTTTCGCTGTTTTTTAAGGGCGCGATGGACGTTTCGCCTACCGACTACCGAGGCCGATGCAATTCTGTGGCCGCGGTCGTGCTTTCAACAACGCCGCATCTTGCTTACTACTCGCACATGCGCCAACCATCACGTTATGAAGCTATTGCTCAATCAGAACCCCCAATGCCGACGTGACAAAACGTCGTGCTGGACAGCGTGTTGCATCAGGGATGGAGAGCACCAAAATTCCATTTCTCACAATCCTACGATTATGGATGGACTCAACAGTGGACCTCGATCAACCATTGTGCGAAAGAATTGGAGATGAATCAAAGAACCGCGGTCGACTTCAACAACTAAGATTCTTTGCGAGGAATATCTGATGAACAAGCTGAGAGTAAAAATTGGAGGACCCACTCGAATCGTCGAAGTGGACCAGTCTCTCTTCTCGAAGCGAAAGGCGAATGTGGGCCAAATCTCGCCGCAAGTGTGGATATTTAGAGGAGTTTGCCGGGAAACCAAGGAATGTTTTCTGGTTGAGGTGGCCGATCCTATTGGAAGCGATGATTGAGCACATCGAGCCGGGAACCCAAATTTACTCCGATTATCGCCGGGACCCTTAATTTACTCCGCTTATCCAATACTCAACAGATGGAGGAGGCCGGCTTTACCCACGCTCATGTCAATGAGTACAAGAAGTATAACTTCTTGAATCCGGATGACCCGGCCATTCATGTCCGGATGACACGCAGACGATCGAGCGTCTATGGGGAAAATGGAGAAACAAGAAGCATCGCGGCACGTCATTTCCTACCGAACTACCTCGCTAAACTGATGGTTCGACGAGAGCTGGGAAAGGACGATTTCTACGAATGGGTGTTGCAACAAATTGCTACGGCATGGATTTCTAATTGATTGATGATCAGGGGTTGTTTTTGTGGATGTATAACGGAAAGGAACCGCGAAATGTTTTTCTCAATAAAACTTTGACTTGCAATTCTGTAATTTTCAGAATCAGGAAACAGGTCACCGTTCTACCGGCAGACTATGTGAATATTTATGTGGATGTTCTGACAGAGAACAACTACTACATGAGAACGGGTTTCGTTGACTTTGGAGACGATAACTCTGTGCTGAAATTTGCGAACTATGTGGTATTTGTATTTCGTGGTGGCTTTGCGAACAGATCAAAACCTGATGCAAAAGAAGAAATCAGGTCAGACGAGTATTTATTAGGCTGGCTAATAAGTAATGGTGGATTTGCTGGTAGCTAACCTCAAACTAAACCAATCTTAGCGAGTTTGGTCTTATTCAAAAGCGGACTGCCAACTGTAACCAAATTTCTAACTTCTATTGCAAAAAGATCTAACAAGAAGGTGCCACAAAATGGCCGTAGCAGATATTGACGCCGCTGAAATGCAAACGCCAAGCGGACACGGTGAATTCGATGCCGTATTCATTTTCTGTCCATATTCAAAAACACATAAAAAAAGGCATCCAAAGTTTGGGTGTCTACTAGGGGAAATCGTGCCGGGAACAAAAATATTTTAGGCCTAGGTTTTTGACGAATGTGATTGACGAAATGTGTTTTGGCACTTTTTTCGGTCTGACCGAGCTCACTTAAATGCTTATCAAAATTCAACACAAGACCCTCGACCCTCGGATCAACGGATCGCCAAGCCCCAGCTAAAATTGAATGATTCTGAAATGTGATTTTGACACTTTTTTGGGTACCAAGCTGACTGAGTACCATTTCAATCTTTTTAAGAATTTGAAAACCGAACGAATCAAAAAATGGTTTGCGCTACTGTGTTCCTATTGAATGCAGTTTTCGAATAAGATCAAACTCGTTAAGTTTGGTTTAGTTTGAGACCATCTGCCAGCAAATCCGTCATTGAATGTTACCCAGCCTAATATACGGGCTTGTTATAATGAAGGCTTGTTATAATGAAGGTCGGGCCGCAAACCCAAACACTTTTTTGAAAATTCAATTAAAGTTTTTTTAGCCTAGGTTTTTCACCGAGAAATCGACAAAATGCGATTTTCGAACTTTTTTTTGGTCTGACAGAGCTCACTTAGATGCTTATAAAAATTTTAAAACCGAACGAATCAAAAAATGGTTTTTGCTACTGTGCTCCTATTGAATACATACAGCTTTCGAATAAGACCAAACTCGTTAACTTTGGTCTAGTTTGAGACCATCTGCCAGCAAATCCGCCATTACTTGTTAGCCAGCCTAATGTTATGGACTAGCTTCTTACAATCAAGGTCGGGCCGCAAACCCAAATACTTTTATGGAAATTAAATTATAGGTGTTCTTGAACAGTTCCTAGTAAACGGTTATGAATACTTATAAACAAAACAATGTAATTTTGGCTTAAAAATTAAATCAAAAGCACGTTAGGATCAGGCCGGGATCAAGCCTGGCTTTTTTCGGCACAAGCTACAATGCAGGGTTATTCGTTATTTTAGAGGGTGCGTTTAAGAATTTGAAACGCACTATATTTTTGATTTTTCCACTTTTCTTGGGGTAATCGAGGGCCCTGAGCACGAATTTGACAGTTTTAGAATAGGTTCTCAATCGAAAAGCCGACATTTCGAGAAGTTGAAAACTAAACTTTTTTGCACGTTAAATGCAACTTTAAATTTGTGTAAGCAAGCTATCGACTATTGGGGCACTTCTCGAGGGCAAAACTAGACCCAAAACCACTTTTAACCACTAAATATTCATTTTCTAACTTAAATTGACTGGTAGAGTGGCAAAACAAATTGAAAAAATATTTTTTAACATTTTGACTCATGTAGGGACCAAATGGTCGAGATTTGGTAAAAATACTTTTTCATTTCGCTTCAATTTGAGCAGAAACGTAATTAATAGGTTAAATTATGCACTTTGGAGCCCAGAAACTGGACTTAAACTCATTTTCCCAAGCTCACGTTGTGTTTTTCGGAATCTACGCATAAAGCTACCCGAGAAGAAGTGGTTTTGAGGAAAAAAAAGTGCCCCCCTTCCCAACCTGAATAGCGCCTAGAAGCGTAATTTTAAACGTGTCGAAATGTTGGTTTTTCAGTTGAAATGCTAAAAATTTATATTTATTAGTTTATTATCTTATGCTAAAAATGTCAAATTCGTGCTAAGCTGGCGATCACTGGTCAGAGTCAGAATTGAGATAATCCTTTATTTTAGTCGTTACTTTCAAGACATTTTGAAATCGACACAACTTCACGCCGGGATCCAATCGCTAGCAGAGCGTGCAGCGAATTATGGTGATAAATGGGAAGGACGCGTCGACATTGTGACTGTTTTTCGAAAAGGAGCATATCACAAAACGTGCACTTATCTCTATGGAGCATCTGGTGATTGGATGATTTCTGAGATGAAGACGTGGAGTCAACCATGTGCATTTGGATGTGGAGATGTTTGTGTTGTGCATTTAACGGCTTAATGTCGTTTGAATAAAGGAATTTGGTTAATGTTGGTTTTTCAGTTGAAATGCTAAAAATTTATATTTATTAGTTTATTGTTAGGGACTTGCAAAAGAAACTGCGGATTACTTCCGCGGACCAAAGTTTTTTTATTTGAAAGTGTGATGGTCCGGTTTAAATTGTATTATATTGTGTTATTATTGCTTATTCATTTGAATTATTTTCACAACTATTGCTATCATTAAATATTACATAATGTTCGGTAGAAGATGACGGATCAAAAACTCATGTTGCGAGCGTGCCTTCTCTATGTCCTCAAAATGAAGAAATCAGCATCGAAGTCGCACCGGAATCTTTTTGAAACATTCGGAGAAAACATTTTGAGTGAAAGGACTTGCCAGGAATGGTTTCGACGTTTTCGTGCAGGGGATGGCAGCTTGGAAGATGGATATTGTCAAGTTGTCTTCGATAATGCGGAGTTGCTGGAGATTGTCGAGTTGGATCCAACTCAAACTTTGCCCGAGTTAACCGAATATTTTAAATGTGATTCGAACACGATTTTTCGACACCTTGCGCTTATTGGAAAAAGGAATCGTTGTGGCCAATGGGTCCCATGAATTATCCCCTGAAAACAAAGCCAATCGAGTTTTATGGCCTCGGTTTCTATTGAAAAGGCTACGGGCAGTGTTTTTTTGGAAACATGTTGATGATGGACGAAAAGTGGACATATTGCAATAATGCAACATGCAAAAGACAATAGTTGAGCAAAGGAGAAAGGCCGATTCCGACATCACATCCAGAACTTCACGGAAAGAAAGTTATGCTGTCGGTCTTTTGGATAATGAAAGTAATCGTTTATTTTGAATTACGAAAATCTTCAAAAACTATAACCTCTCAAATCTACACCGAACAGCTGAAGAAAGTTGATGAAATTCTACGAGAAAGAGGTGTTAATTCAAGGACAATCCATTTACTCGCTCACAATTTCCGGGTACACACATCAAACTTGGCTCAAAACACCATAGAAGAATTAGGCTGAAAATTTGTGCCTCATCCGCCATATTCGCCTGATATCGCTCCCTCAGATTACCACTTGTTCCTGTCTATGCAACACTCTCTTGCAAATCTAAAGTTTTTACTTTGCGTCGCGGGACCCCGAATTTTTCGAATCAGACATCCGAAGTCTACGCAAAAAATCTAAGAACATAGTTGATAATAATGACAAATATCTTTTGGAATAAAGTTGTTTTCATATTGATTTTTGGGCTGTTCAAATGTTGGTTATAATCCGCAGTTTCTTTTGCAAGTCCCTAATATCTTTTGCTAAAAATGACAAATTCGTGCTCAGCGCCCTCGTTTACGCCTAGAAAACTGGAAAATCAAAAATATAGGGGGCCCCTAACCATCAAAGCACCAAACTTCTTTACATTTCTTTGCTTTAAAACTGGAGCTGTCAACCACTGGTCAGAGTCAGAATTGAGATAATACTTTATTTTAGTCGTTACTTTCAAGATGATTCCAAACGGATAGAACGACATGACGAGATCCAATCGCTAGCAGAGCGTGCAGCGAATTATGGTGATAAATGGGAAGGACGTGTTGACATTGTGACTGTTTTCGAAAAGTTTTTGACAAAAAAGTCAGAGATTTCTTTAGCTGAAGTGATTTGGTCACTTTTTGAGTGGCCAGCCCTTAGATAAGTTTTTAATGGGTTAATGGATAGGTAGTGCATGCCATTAAAAACCCAATATAAAGTATTTAAAACAGGGAAAATTTGTGATTAAGGCCAATTTGATCAAATGCTTTCACTTTTCAGAATCTGAAAGCATTTTCAGAAAAATTCAGGATTCAGGAAGTTGTTCTTGTGGTTGACCTTGGGTATAGCCGGCCTCCTCCATCTGTTCCGTATTGTATCCTCGCCAACAATCGGAGTAAATTTGGGTTCCCGGCTCGATGTGCTCAATCATCGCTTCCAATAGGATCGGCCACCTCAACCAGAAAACATTCCTTGATTTCCCGGCAAACTCCTCTAAATATCCACACTTGCGGCGAGATTTGGCCCACATTCGCCTTTCGCTTCGAGAAGAGAGACTGGTCCACTTCGACGATTCGAGTGGGTCCTCCAATTTTTACTCTCAGCTTGTTCATCAGATATTCCTCGCAAAGAATCTTAGTTGTTGAAGTCGACCGCGGTGATTCATCTCCAATTCTTTGGCACAATAGTTGATCGAGGTCCACTGTTGAGTCCATCCCTAATCGTAGGATTATGAGAAACGGAATTATGGTGCTCTTCATCCATGAGCCAACACGCAGGTCGATCGCTGTCCAGCATGACGTTTTGTCACATCTGCGTTGGGGTTCTAACTGAGCAATAGCTGCATAACGTGATGGTTGGCGCATGTGCGAGTAGTAAGCAAGATGCGACGTTGTTGAAAGAACGAGATTGCATCGGCCTAGTCAGTAAGCGAAACATGAATCCGCCGCACCCTTAGAAAATAGCGAAAAAATGAATTTTCTGTGGTTTTCCTTGTGCATTTTCATGGAAGGATGCAAATTTGGCAGATGTATAACGGAAATGATCAAGGGTTTATTTTTTGGAGATTCTGTTTGAGCAATAGCTTCATAACGTGATCGCGGGGAAATGATCGAGGGTCGATTTTTGTATAACGGATGTATAACGGAAAAAAAACCCTTTTCGCGTTGATCGTGAGCTAAAACTGACATATTATCCGTATTAACTAAAAGTTTATAGATTTCCTAAGCCAATCTCTGCATTTTCTTTTGTTGTTCATACTGGGTGCTGCCCCATGTCCAATCCTTTTGATCCTCTTTAACTCCGTAATGCTCGGCCATCCAATTTTGAATTTTTTCCTCTTCTTCGGACTTTTGGATCCAATTTGCCTAAAAGCTTCCTGTCCCTGCTGCCTCTCGTGGATTCTGAGGATAGATTTCTGAGGATATTTCCGTTATACAAAAATCGACCCTCGATCATTTCCCCGCGATCACGTTATGAAGCTGCAGTAAATTTTTATAAAATCAGAATTAGAAAAGATATATAAATTTACAACAAAACAAAAATCAGAAGCGAAACTGTTCACTACACCGGAAAAATTGCAAAAGAAGTTGAGGGTATTTTCATTCCGAACACCCTAATCTAAAGTATGCGCCAAGCATTCGTGGATTCCTTTTCAAGAAATTCCAGTCAAACATTTTTTGCGAGAACTTTCTTTCCAACCAAAATGTGTAAATGGTAATAAAATACAACTCAGAAAAATCGAAATCAAACGAGAAAACTTTAGAAAATATATGTCGTAGCCGTTTACGAAATTCAGCCGCTAACGAATCATTCGTTAGCGGCTAGCCGATTACGAATGAAATTTTTTCGCTAGCCGTGTACAACTTGTTATCGGCTTCTGCGAACATGGCTCGATTCAAACGAGTTTTTGATTTCAAACTATTTATGCAAAACGCAAATCAGCAAACTAATTACAACAAGTGAAATAAAATTTATAACATTTAACATGTATAACATAGTAACGTTTATAACATAATAATGATTATAACAAACAAAACATCAACTAAAACGCATGCGGAACTGATTGAAGATCAATTAAGTCGACTTGGGAGTGGTCATCTTGCTCCTTCGTTATGATCGGCTTCACAACAACTCTTTTTTTGGGGTCCCCTTCTTTAATTCACATTCCTGGCAAAGTTTGATAAAAATCTCGAGGATTTTCTTTGATATCCGGTGATAATCTCATTGCAGTTCTTTCTACATCAGATCCCGGCCGGCGTGTCCTAATCTTTTGTGAGTTGACGTCAAAACATCGAAGAGTTTCTCTTTCTTGACGACTCGTTTTGGTTGTTCGTTCGCTCCTTTGTCTTCATGATTGTAGAGTATGGTTGGTTGCTCAATACATTGAATCGAGTAACGACGTGCCCAATTTGCCTCTTCTGTCGTTTGCTTCCGTTTCTCGCTTTCACGTTCACTTGACATTGTTGTCAATCTGTTCACAATTTCATTGTATTTTTTTGTCGTTATGCGTTCGCTTTTTCAAGACTTGGTACGCGTCAAATTGGTTGAGAAATGAATTCATTCTGAAAAAAACAAATGATTATGTATAATAAAACCAAAGAATAATAAAAAAAAAACAGAAAGAAAATGAATCCGAAATTTCTGATAACAATGGGGAGAAGTCCTCCCGGAGGACCCAATTTCACCAAAGGGGCATTTTTTTTTTAATATTCGCTTCAAAATCAATTTTTTTTTTCTTGCATAAAAAATTTGAAATCAAAAGCATGGTAAATTCATTTGAAGCTAGCCATGTTCGCAAAAGCCGATTACAAAGGTTTCGTACACATCTAATGAAAAAATTTTATTCGTTAGCGGCTAGCAAAAAATTTCACTCGTTAGCGGCTACGACATATATAAGAGAAACAAGGCACTCGTTTGATTGATTGATTTGATTTTCAAACAGACGCAAAATTTCAAGTTTATATCATAATAGACTTATAATACGGTAATCATTACATTGGTATCAATATCAATAACATTGATCAATATCAATAAAATCGATCAAGACGATCATTGCATTGATCAGTAACAATAAAATATCAATACCAATTTTACGAGTATGCAAAATTTTAGTCTCTATTTATTTTGTTAAAATTGAGTCACTTCAGCTGAAGAAATCTCTTATTTTTTACCTGAAGCCAACTCTGATTTTTTTGTCAAAAGCTTTTTGAAATATAGTCAAGTTTATGAAAAAATCTAGGAAGAATTAATGGCTTAGTTTTTGAGAAATCACCGTGCAAACTTTTTCCGGGAACTTTGTTTCCAACCTAATAATTTGGAAGGGACCTTTATCCGGTTAGAACCGCAAAGCTTTGTGTTAGCCCACTTAGGTAACTGCTTAATTCAAAAGCTTAGCTCAAAATCTAGGTGTTTGATCATATTTTTGAATAAAGTATTTATTTTTAGGTTTCCAACCTAAATAAGTTTTATCTTACTAAAATGTGCAAATGGTAATAAAATACAACCCAGAAAGATCGAAATCAAACAAAAAACTACTTTTTCCCGCGTAACAAAATGATAGATCCATCTTGATTTAACAGCTTTATTTTATAATTTTAACCAATAAACTCCAACAAAAACCTGCAACAAAAGATAACGTTAATATTTAATAGGCTTTCCGCCATTTTTGATAAGCATATTCATTCGCTTTGGCATTAATTCGACGAACGCATCAATCTGAACTTTTCCGATTCGGTTCCATGCGCTCACTACTGCTTTTTTCAACTCGGTGACTCACGAATAGTGCTTTCCATTATCGTAAACATCACGAACCAGCATTCCCCAAAGATTTTCAATGGGATTGACATCGGGCGAACAAGATGGCCAGTCCAATGTTTCGATTTCGTTTCGCTTGAGCCATCGTTTAGTGCTTGCAGCTGCATGAACTGGTGCATTATCATGCATGAAAACCATCGACTTATTTGGAAAAACACCTAGATACGGTAAAAGCTTATTCTCTCGCACTTTTTGATAATCCTGAGAATTCATTTTTGAATGGATGAGTTCGATCTCAAGCTTTCCATATGAAGAAAATGCACCCCAAATCATGACGGAACCTCCACCAAAGTTTCTTTTTGTAAAATACTGAGGCGATGTGCGGAGATCATGCCAATAGTACGAAAGGCCGTCGGGAC
Source organism: Mesorhabditis belari (assembly GCA_958450365.1). Lineage (NCBI taxonomy): Eukaryota > Metazoa > Nematoda > Chromadorea > Rhabditida > Rhabditidae > Mesorhabditis > Mesorhabditis belari. Next base: position 69,419 of record CAUEEP010000278.1, on the reverse strand, counting down.
CGTCTCAAATTGAGTTTCTTTTCATCGGACCATACAACCTAAATTTGCTTGTAAAAGAATATAAATTTTAGAAATTACCTCTTTCCATTCTTTCGTCCAACTCTGATGATCATCCGCAAATTTTGCCCTCGCAGCAATGTGATTTGGCTTTAAAGTAGGGGCTGGCATCATTTTGACTCGCTTTAAATGAGGTGAGTTTTTGATGACACGATAAACAGTCATATGCGAGACATTTAAGCCCAACTCATTCCGAATTCTTCGAGATCCTTTAATAGAATTTGTGGCTGCTTTGATGATGGCTCGTTTTCCGCGTTTCGTTAGTTTTCCTTTACGTCCGGTAGATGCCTTTTTCCATATGAAGTCGGATTCTTCAGGAAATTGTTGATCACTTTATGAGAACGGCCCAATTTTGTTGCGTTTTTGCGGTTGCTCAGTCCAGAGGCGTGGAATGCTTCAACTTTGGCTCTTTCGACAACAGACAAACGTCCTTTTCTACCTATGATCTAAAAAAGACCTTGAGTTACGGATAGTACAAAAAGAAAACTGAACAACATCAATTGATAAACGAAAACGTTGTTAAATTAAGGTGGATCTATCATTTTGTTACGTGGGAAAAATGACGAAAAGCATAGAAACATTTCTATAAGCGCAATGTCTTCGCGATGAAATAACAGTTTGGTGCAAATTGATTTAAAACTAAATTTTGAACTCGTTTTTGGTCAAAACTTGAATTTTTATTCAAAATGTCTAGTTCCTGCGGCGAAAAACATGGTGGATCTATCATTTTGTTACGCATTGTAGTCAACAACTCGGCTCGCCGGGGTGCACTACTTTTAGAGAAATACGATAATTAAAAACTCACCTTATTTCCCGTTCATCAGCGTAGTCTTTGCCAAACATTGAGGCAAATGGAGTGCTTCTGTATCCATAGTGACATCTTCTATTTTTCATGAGCTATTGTGAATCTTCATTGCGGCACTTTATTTCTGAATAAAGTATTTATTATAACAACAAAAACATGGCTACTCAGATACTGCAGTTTATTGTAAAAGCGCTGAAATGTGTCTTCTCTTTTTTCCATTATTTTCTTTTGAGCGATTCATTAAAGGGGAAAATAAATGTAGGCTTCTATCAAAAAAATTCTTTTTGAATTGAATCATTTTCCAGAAACCACATAGACTTTTAAATTCCAAATTTCAAACTTCAACTTTCAAACTTTATTTTCTCCATAAATTTTTGGATGATTATTTGTACAACTTCTGGTTTTTATACTAAACTTTCTCTTTTTACAATTCACATTTTTAAAAACTTGCTTTTCAGTTGACTGTAAATGAAGAAAGAATTCGTTTTCTTGTTTGTGGCTTCACAAATTGTGACAGCAAATGAAGGTCCGTTTGTTTCGATCGATTACTTTGTTGTTTTTATTGTTACCCAACTCGTCTACTGGCTCTTTTTTAGAATGGCGGAAAGAGTGCAACAGCCAGAGTGAAAAAATAGTCATTCATTCGGCTGGTGGTAATTGGACAAACTTTTTGAGCGATGTGAGGACTCAGTAAGCGTTGTTTCGTGAAAGATTTTCCGGGCCTGGCCTGGTGAAAGCCTTAATGAGCTTGGATCCGATTAAGGCTTGCTCCAAGTCATAATCCGGTCCTTGCCTCAAGGCTTTTTGACCGCCAGGGATAACCCCTCTCACTTTATCTTCATCTCTCAATTAGAGTCAACAGTATGAAGTTTTCTTGTTTGTGGCTTCACAAATTGTGACAGCAAATGAAGGTCCGTTTGTTTCGATCGATTACTTTGTTGTTTTTATTGTTACCCAACTCGTCTACTGGCTCTTTTTTAGAATGGATTGACGAGTGCGAGAACCAGAGTGAAAACACTCAAATTCATTCGGCTGGTGACAACTGGAGGAACCTTACGAGCGATGTGACGACTCAGTAAGCATTGTTTCGTGATAGATTTTCCGGGCTTGACCCGGTGAAAGCCTTAATGAGCTTGGATCCGATTAAGGCTTGCTCCAAGCCATAATCCGGTCCTTGCCTCAAGGCTTTTTGACCGCCAGGGATAACCCCTCTCACTTTATCTTCATCTCTCAATTAGAGTCAACAGTATGAAGTTTATCGAAAGTTCACCTGCACTGCTGATCCAGGCCATTTCGCGTTTGTTCAAGTAGGAGTTTCTTTTTCAGTTTATCCTCAAAAGTGTGTTTCAGATAAACGACCTGATGGATTCACCGTCAGACACCAAAACTACCGGTTGTGGACAGAAGCGTAAATGGTTGCACAAAGGCGAAGTCGTTGTCTTTGTCGGATCCTTCACGGGCCCACGGGTAAGTTCCTCTGCAAATAGGCTTAGTTAAAGGTATTAAAGGTAGCCAAGCATTTGAAAATTTTCTCGAGACAGCAAGCTTTTAGGCAGATTGGATCCAAAAGCCCAAAGAAGACTTTTTTGTCTGCAAAACCACTTTTTCTCGGGTAGCTTTATGCGTAGATTCCGAAAAACACAACTAGAGCTTGGGAGAATGAGTTTAAGTCCAGTTTTGGGGCTCCAAAGTGCATAATTTAACCTACTGACTACGTTTCTGCTCATATCGAAGCGAAATAAAAAAAAGTATTTTTTCCAAAGTTCGACCATTTGGTCCCCCACATAAGTCAAAATCTCAAAAAATATTTTTTCAATTTGTTTTGCCTCTCTACGAGTCAATTTAAGTCAAAAAAAATAAAAATTTAGTGGTTAAAAATCATTTTGGCTCTAGTTTTGACCTTGAGAAGTGCCCTAATATTCGATAGCTTGAGTACACAAATTTTAAGTTGCATTTAAAATGCCAGAAAAGTGTAGATTTCAACGTGTCAAAATGTCGGCTTTTCGATTGAGAACCTATTCTAATACTGTGAAATTCGTGCTCAGCGCCCTCGAATATCCCAAGAAAAGTGGAAAAATCAAAAATATAGTGCGTTTCAAATTCTTAAACGCCCCCTCTAAAATAGCGAATTTTGCATTTTGAACACCGCTGCAAGCCCAATCCGATCCGATCTGATTTTGCCAAAAAACATGTTTAGCTCCTAGTGACCGAGCCGGCGAGTTGACAAACAAGGGAGATAATGTTAAAAAACGGACCGGAACGAGAACTTTGAAGGAGTGGTCGTAGGCCCTTGACATGCTGGGCCGTATATTAGAGCTTTTACACTCACCCTGATTTCCAGAATAAACACAAAGATGATCATTCCAATCAGTTATCGTTCCATTCAGACAATCAATGGCTTCTCCAAAATAAAAGAGAGAAATAAAGAGGAGAATTCTCAAGAAAAACATTTCTTTTCTTATCTCCTTTTCACTTCGTCTTTTAAATGATCAGTTCATGGTGATAAATCGTGATTTTAACTCGGAAATGACTGTTTGTGAGGTGTCCAGAGCCCTTAGCAGAGAACCTAAACAGTACCTGAACTTGATCTTCTTTGAAGACAAAGAAGTGCAAGTGCCCACGCGAATTTGAAAAGGTCAGTGATCTAATCTTTCTGAACAAAACTACAACTTCTGCTGGTTCAGTTGGCTTTGCTTTTTTTTCATTTTAAGCAAAATCAAAAACAATGTTTTGCGGCGATAATATCAGTATTTGAGAATAGCCTTTCATAAAATAAAAATAGCATAAAATGGCTTCTTATATCATTAATTCAACAAAGTTCTTTTGAAGTACTAGGGGATTTCTGAAAATAGACAAACATTTTACTTTTATCGATACAAAACGATAAAGCTCTTTGCCCTTCCCCTCTTGGTTTCTTTCTTTGCCATTGCGATGACAAATGTAAGTTTTCAGCTGTTTTCTCAACTCAATAGCTACTCCAAAGATAAAGCTCCGAACAGATAAAGCTATTCTTTTTAAACTTTTAGCTTCCTTGAGAACCAATGTAGATTTTTTAAAAGCCTTTTGAGCAATATTATAGTTAACTTGAGCTCGGTAAAATCACTCAAATGTTTCAAAATGTACAAAGGGTAGCGATTGGGCAAGCGACCAATATTACCACACACAAACGAATGTAAAAAGAAAGTTTTTGTCAGGATTTATTATCTGCTACTATTACTGCCACTATCTGCTACTACTACGACGACGACCACAACGACGACCACAACGACGACCACAACGACGACCACAACGACGACCACAACGACGACCACAACGACGACCACAACGACGACCACAACGACGACCACAACGACGACCACAACGACGACCACAACGACGACCACAATGACGACCACAATGACGACCACAACAACAACAACTTTAAGTTCGCGATGGATTCTCGATGTACTAGCTTGATGCAAAAAAAATTTCGGTCGGTATAAAATGTTCTATTTTTTAATCTGGAAATCTTATTTGATTTTCTTTTATATATTTGTACTCTTAGATCTTTACTTTATTTTTACGCTTTTCCTAATTCAGAGCTTTCACTTTTTAATTAATATTTGTGAATGTAATCAACTATTATTCAATTTTAAAATGTCAACTACATAAAAAGTCATTTTCCAATTTAGGGACCTTTTTTAAGGCCGCATCTCTTTTTTCCTGCTTTCTTGCGTTACTTGGAATCTTTTTCATGAGTTCCTTTATTCAAACGATCTCAAGCAGTTAAATGCACAACACAAACATCTCCACATCCAGCTGCCCATGGCCGACTCCACGTTTTTACCTCAGAAATCATCCAATCACCAGATGCTCCTTAGAAACAAGTGCACGTTTTGTGATTTGCTCCTTTTCGAAAAACAGTCACAATGTTGATACGTCCTACCCATTTATCACAATAAGTCGCTGCACGCTCTGCTAGCGATTGGATCCCGTCGTGTCGTTCCATCCATTTGAAATCATCTTGAAAGTAACGACTAAAATAAGGTATTGTCTTAATTCTGACTCTGACTAGAGATCGCCAGCTGGAGTTTTAAAGCAAAGCAATGTAAAGAAGTTTTTCAAACCATTGTTAACAGGGTTGAAAAAAGCCAGGGCCGATCCTGACGCTAACGTACTTTTGGTTTTACTTTTAAGCCAAAATTACATTTTTTAATTTATAAGTATTCATGACCGTTTACTAGGAACTGTTCAAGAACACATTTAATTGAATTTTTGAAAAGGTATTTGGGTTTGCGGCCCTACCTTCATTATAACAAGCTAGCCCATATATTAGGCTGGCCAACAAGTAATGACGGATTGACTGACAGATGGTCTCAAACCAAACCAAACTTACCATGTTTGATCTTATTCGAAAGCAGTATTCAATAGGAACACAGCTGCTAAAATCATCTTTTGATTCGTTCCGTTTTCAAATTTTTATCAGCATTTAAGCATTTTTTATAAGCACTCAGTCAGCTTGGTACCCAAAAAAGTGTCAAAATCACATTTCAGGATCACTAAGCTTGGTACCCCAAGAAAAGTGAAAAAATCAAAAATATAGGTGGTACAATATCAGGCTGGCTAACAAGTAATGACCATTTTTTGCTTGGTTCGATTTAAAATTTTTATAAGCATTTAAGTGGGCTCGGTCAGACCAAAAAAAATGCCAAAATCACATTTCGTCAATTTCTCGGTTAAAAACCTAGGCTTAAAACATGTTTTTCGTGATCAGCGGGTAAAATTACCCTAGATGGCGTAAACGTTCGTCATTTTGAAAAAAAAAGTTCAAAATTTGGTCACAGCTAGGAGTCGAACCCTCGACTCTCGCATCAGCGAGTCGCCAAACCGCCCAGCTAAACTTAGTGATCCTGAAATGTGATTTTGACACTTTTTTGGGTACCAAGCTGACTGAGTGCTTATAAAAAATGCTTAAATGCTTATAAAAATTTGAAAACGGAACGAATCAACAAATGGTCTTTGCTACTGTGTTCCTATTGAATACAGCTTTCGAATAAGACCAAAGATTGGCTGAGTTTGAGATTATCTCCCAGCAAATCCATCATTGTTGATTGGCCAGCATAATAAATACTCGTCTGACCTGATTCCATCTTTTGCATCAGGCTTCGATCTGTCCGGAAAGTCACCACGAAACACAAATATCACATAATTCTCAAACTTCAGCATAGAGTTATACCATCCAGAGCCAACGAAACCCGTTCTCATGTAGTAGTTGTCCTCTGCCAAATTCTGTCTTTCCCGATAAGCATTCACATAGTCTGCCGGTACAACGGCGACTTGCTTCCTGATTCTGGAAATCACAGAAAACATTGTAAATCAAGGTTTTTTTCAGAAACTTTTCGCGGTTGCTTTCCGTTATACATCCACAAAAATAACCCCTGATCTCTCCCTAAAGGGGTCACATTCGGGGTCTGAAGTCAAGATTTCGAAAGATTTTGAGGAATCTAGATTGTTGCTTCTATTGGAGGTTCTGCTTCTATTAAAGGCTGTGCTTCTATTAGAATAAATACGGTGCTTTGCATACTTCAACTCCATGCTTGAAAACAAAAGAAAAAAGTTTGAAACGGACGGGAATCGAACCCGACACCGCCGTAGAGGAGTCGTTTTGTAGATAGAACGCTAAAGCTAATCGCCTCGGCCACGCCTTCCCAGTATAGGTGCTTCGGAGGGTATCAGGGTTGGTCCCGATATTGCTTTTAAGAGCTAAGAAATAGATCCTAGTATTGTTACAGTCTTGGAGGGGCCACAGAAAAGGAGTGGAAGGTGTCAACTAGCTCGAGAGATCTAATTATACGTTAGTTTCAAAACACCCAACCAGAAATTTCGGATTTAGGAAGTTGTACTTGTGGTTGACCTTGGGTATAGCCGGCCTCCTCCATCTGTTCAGTATTGCATCCTCGCCGATAATCGGAGTCAGTTTAGGTTCCAGGCTCGATGTGTTCAATCATCGCTTCCAATAGGATCGGCCACCTCAACCAGAAAACATTCCTAGGTTTCCGGGCAAACTCCTCTAAATATCCACACTTGCGGCCAGATTTGGCCCGCATTCGCCTTTCGCTTCGAGAAGAGAGCCTCGTCCCCTTCGACGATTCGATTGGGCTCTCCAATTTTTCCTCTCAGCAATATGACATTTTTAGGGTAATAATAATAAAATAATAAAAAAAATTAATATAAATAAAAATTAATTTAATTAATAAGAATAAAAAACGTAAAAAACGCAATTTTTGAAATTTTTAAAAATTTTTGCAAAAAGAAGGGATATTGGTTTTGGCTCTATGCTTACCTATGCTTTGGCTCCGCACCTTAGGGACACGTGGCTCGCCTGATTCCAGCTAGAAGCCACGTGCTTCTGGTACGAAACTTACCGAACCAGAATCGCCCCTTTGGCCATTACTGTGGACGTTGTGACAGCCAAAATTCAACCAGATAACAACTTGCTCAGATACAGCAAAGGGAATAATACACGACAATCACGTTGGGACACTCGCCTGATTCCAGCTAGAAGCCACGTGCTTCTGGTACGAAACTTACCGAACCAGAATCGCCCCTTTGGCCATTGGCAATCTAACTTTGAGCTCAAATATCTTTGTGTTGGGCTGTCGAATCTAAATATTCTTGGTATTATTAGATGCGCCAAATCTTTCTCTGTCGATTAGTACAAAAACTATTTAAATTGGACAGCCTAGCACCAAAATATATGGGCTCAAAGTCAGATTGCCAATGGCAAAGGGGGCGAAACGCGTGTCAAATGGATGTGGTTACTTTCTGCCAAATTTTTTGCGTAATTTTTTTTTTTCACCAACATTTTTCACCAACACCAAAAACTTCCATAGCACTTTTTTCCAAATTAACAACAAAACGGAAAAAGATAACAACAATTAACCTTTTCTAATCTAAACAAGAATCTGGGACAAGTGCTGAACGTGATCACAACAAGGTAAGCGTCTACTACTAACAGCAGTAATCTTCTTTTTTTGACAGGCTACCCTGGTTCTCTGCGAGTAATTCTGTCCAAGAGGGAATACTGATTGGATCAAGTCTTTTCAATGATCAACAAGTACGCCGCACTAAATGACTTTTGAAGTACCGCCCACAAGTGTCCCCATTTCCAGAGGTAAACTACGTTTTTTGTGTTTTTCTCGCCGCTCACTTGACCGAGTTGGCTACAGTTGGTTTCATTCGATAGCCCTGATTAATATCTATCGAATGAAACCAAGGGTAGCTAAATCAGTCAAGTAAGCGGCAAGAAAAACACAAAAAACGTAGTTTGCCTTCGACAATGCGAACACTTGTGGGCGGTACCCCGGGGGACACTTGGGGGCGGAACTTCTAAACTTTAAAATTAATAGCGAAAAAGTGAAAACTTCAAAAAAAAGTTGTAAAAGTTGCAAAAGGTCTTAAAAAAGTTGTGGGAAAGACCTTCATTGGAAATCTGTTAGAAATTTTTGGTGAAAATGTGATGAAAAGCTGCGCAAATGACCCCCTTTGCGCAAAAAAAGTCGCGTAAATGACCCAGTTACGCAAAAAAGCGTTGCGCAAATCTACTTTCGGCAAAAAATTTGGCGGAAAATGGTTACTTCACCCCTGTATCAAATGTCTGACAATCTTTAATTTCGTCAATTTCTACGCAGTTGCCCAATTTCCTTACTCATGCTGAACTCTAAAACGAACTTGCCACTGACAATCTGTCCATATAGAGCGCCATCTCGACCAAACACAGAATGAATACAATAATTTCGACTTGCTCCATCCTCGAACTTTCGCCGATCGAGTTTGAGTTATTTGATCGCTTTGATCTTTTGCTCTATGAAACAATATGAAAAATCAGACAAAAGATTTATTTGATTTCCGCACGAAATACATAAAGTTTAGTTCTTGTCCAATGCTCGATTCCCAGCCTGCCCCATTGTCTTGGCCCAAGAAAAAAAATAATTGAGCTAACAAAATTAACTAACTTTACGCTGCTCCTTGCTTCATGTTCGACGAGCGAAGCACTAAACCAAAATAACTGTTTTTTGAAAAGAAAAAAACTCACGGCTATTTGCAGGATGACGGTCTATCGACTTTGAGATTATGACCACTTTCCAAATAAAAACTAAAACTATTTTTAGAAAAGTTGAACAAAGAAAATCCCACTTTGTGACTCTTTTGCAGTCAATGGCTTCAGGTGCATGCGGGTTTACAGAATTCACGGACTAAATTTGTTAAGATTATCAAAAAAAGTGGCTTCTAGTAGTTACTAAATCTTTGGGTTGTTGCTGAGTGGGGCGTGTGTGTTTCCCTCTGTTTTGACTTGGCTGAAGCGTTGTGGTAGTTGCAGTGTCCCAACGTGATTGTCGTGTATTATTCCCTTTGCTGTATCTGAGCGAGTTGTTATCTGGTTGAATTTTGGCTTTCACAACGTCCACAGTAACCGGAGCCGCCGTTTTTGAGGTTAAATTGATCAAGTAAACACAAAGTAGATAAAAAGTACGGCACCATCATTCGCCGTCTTCAGATTTACTGAGCAATCGTGCATCTTCCTAAAGTTTTTAGAAATAACTTTCTTTAAACAAAGAATTCTTTACGTCTTAGATGAGTTTACCGATAGATCGAATTTCATCCTAAAAATAAGCAATTTGTTTTCCAAAAAAATACTCCTCACGTCTTTGATAGATTCTGCTTAACCAATGAATTTATTCCTCCAATCGATTTGAGATCAGTTTTCTAAAAAAGCAGCCATTTTTGAAGATTTAAGTAATAAGCAACCTCTTCTTTCAATTCTTCCTCAACCCTTTTCGGCGCCAAATCCCATTCTAAATTCTCATATCAAAAATAAAATCAAGAATCAAACGTTGTGCGAGGTTTGCTTAAGGTCGGCATTGGAGAATCTTTTGATTTTCACGAGTCGAACGTTCTGGCTTTGCAAGAGATGGGTTGCTACTCTAAAATTACAAAGGAATTAACAAATACAAAGTTCTTATTTCAAATAGCATCCTTCACGTGAAATTCAAGCAAAATATTTGACCCCTCTATGTGCAGATCGAGATTTTGAGACGGATTGTCCGCCAATCGGCTTTGTAGAGGTTTTGTTAGTTCTCTTGCAAACTAAAATATTCAAAGTTAACGTTGACAAATCCGGTAACAAAAAGAAACAACTTACATATGAGTATGGTGGAAGTGAGAAAACCGACAATGATTGTTCCGCTTATTGGCAGCAAGCGCAACTGAAAGAGAAAATCAACCATAGCCGAATAGAATTAAGAATACGAATAGTGAGGTTTGACTCCAATCTTGCGTCATTTGGCAAAAATTAAATGGAGATTTATGTCACCCACTAAAATGCAAATTTGAATTTTTCAAATTTGCATTTTAGCGGGTGACATGAATTACACTCAAATTTTTATCAGTTTTTATCAGATTATCATTTTTCACACTGGCTATCACTATTTAGAGTGCCTATTAAAGGGCTTTAGTTCCAGAGTCAGAAACACCCAAACCTTTGAAAGTAATGATCTCTCCGTTTGTGAATGAAATGTTTACCCTCGATCTCTCCAAGTCTTTATGTTCGCGCGGATAGAGAATTTGTGCTAAATATAGGGAGAGATACCTGCTTAACTGTTGTATTTCACTACAAACAAACATTGCTTGAGTTTCTCGTAGAGATTGCGCATTTTACTGTTTAATTTGCTTTTCAGTTGGCTGTAAATGAAGAAATAGTTCGTCTTCTTGTTTGTGGCTTCACTGGCACAAATTGTGACAGCAAATGAAGGTTTGTTTGTTTTGGTTGATCACTTTGTGCTTTTTTTTGTTATCCAACTCGTCTACTGGCAGTTTTTTTAGAATGGATGGGAGAGTGCAAGAACCAGAGTGAAAACATTCAAATTCAGTCGGCTGGTAGCAATTGGAGAAACTTTACGAGCGATGAGACGTCTAAGTAAGCGTGTTTCGTGAAACCTTTCCGGGTTCGGCCCGGTGAAAGCCTTAATGAACTCGGACTCGATCAAGGCTTGCCCGCAGCTATTGTCCGGCCCTTGGCTCAAGGCATTTCTTTCTGAATAGTCTTCTATTTCTTTCTTAATAGTTTTCGGTCTTCTATTCGAAGAAATACGGCAGACTAAAATAAACAATGAACAAAACAAACCAAATTCTCGGACGATAATTCCGTTGATCACGCCATTTCCGGACCAATTTTCGTTTTCATCAGCAAAATAGTTTGAAAACTATTGTGTAAATATCGTATTCTCCCTATTAGTAGTGCACACTGAGCGTCGCCTAAATTCCTCGAAATCTCGAGAACCGCTTATCAGAACCTATCGATGTGGGATCGGAAAATGTAGCTGACGATGAGATCTAGTGGGGTATTTGAGTGTTGAGCTTCTGCAAATGCTTGGAAACCGTAAAATAGTCACCAACTCGGCTCACTAGGGTGCACTACTATTAGAGAAAAAACGGTAATTAAAAACCTGCCTTATTTCCTGTTCATCATCGTAGTCTTTACTAAACATTGAGGCAAATGGAGTGCTTCTGATTCCATAGTGGCATCTTCTATTTTTCATGAGTTATTATGAATCTCCATTTTGGCACTTTATTTCTGAATAAAGTATTCATATATAAAAACAAAAATATGGGTACTCAGATACTGCAGTTGATCGTAAAAGCGCTGAAATGTGTCTTCTCTTTTTTCCATTAATTTCTTTCGAGCGATTTATTAAAGGGGAAAAAAATGTAGGCTTCTATTAAAAAAATTCTTTTTGAATTGAATCATTTTCCAGACACCACATAGACCTTTAAATTCCAAATTTCAACTTTCAAACTTTATTTTCTCCATAAATTTTTTGATGATTATTTGTACAACTTCTCGTTTTTATACTAAACTTTCTCTTTTTACAATTCACATTTTTAAAAATTTGCTTTTCAGTTGACTGTAAATGAAGAAAGAATTCGTTTTCTTGTTTGTGGCTTCACAAATTGTGACAGCAAATGAAGGTCCGTTTGTTTCGATCGATTACTTTGTTCTTTTTATTGTTACCCAACTCGTCTACTGGATGTTTTTTTAGAATGGCGGAAAGAGTGCAACAGCCAGAGTGAAAAAATAGTCATTCATTCGGCTGGTGGTAATTGGACAAACTTTTTGAGCGATGTGAGGACTCAGTAAGCGTTGTTTCGTGAAAGATTTTCCGGGCCTGGCCTGGTGAAAGCCTTAATGAGCTTGGATCCGATTAAGGCTTGCTCCAAGTCATAATCCGGTCCTTGCCTCAAGGCTTTTTGACCGCCAGGGATAACCCCTCTCACTTTATCTTCATCTCTCAATTAGAGTCAACAGTATGAAGTTTATCGAAAGTTCACCTGCACTGCTGATCCAGGCCATTTCGCGTTTGTTCAAGTAGGAGTTTCTTTTTCAGTTTATCCTCAAAAGTCTGTTTCAGATAAACGACCACATGGATTCACCGTCAGACACAAAAACTATCGGTTGTGGACAGAAGCGTAAATGGATGCACAAAGGTGAAGTCGTTGTCACTGTTGGATGCTACACGGGCCCACGGGCAAGTTGCTTTGCAAATAGGCTCAGTTAAAGGTATTAAAGGTAGCCAAGGATTTGAAAATTTTCTCGAGACAGCAAGCTTTTAGGGAAATTGGATCCAAAAGCCCGAAGAAGACTTTTCGAAAGGATTCGAAATTGGATGGCCGAGAATCACGGAGTTACAGAGGATCAAAAGGATTGGACATGGGGCAGCACCCAGTATAAACAACAAGAGAAAATGGAGGGAATGGCTTCCGAAATCTATAAACTTTTAGTTAACACCGATAATATGTAAGTTTTAGCTCACTATCATCGCGAAAAGGGTTCTTTTCCGTTATACATCCGTTATACAAAAATCAACCCTCGATCATTTCCCCGCGATCAGGTTATAAAGCTATTGCTCAATCAGAATCCCCAATGCGGATGTGACAAAACCTCGTTCTGGACAGCGATCGACCTGCGTGTTGGCTCATGGATGCAGAGCACCAAAATTCCGTTTCTCTCAATCCCACGATTTTGGAAGGACTCAACAGTGAACCTCGATCAACTATTGTGCGAAAGAGTTGGAGATGAATCACTGCGGTCGACTTCAACAACTAGGATTCCTTGCGTGGAATATCTGATCACAAGCTGAGAGGAAACATTGGAGAAACCAATCGAATCGACGAAGTGGACGAGGCTCTTTTTTGCGATTGTGGACCGAGTCTTGCCGCAAGTGTGGATATTTAGAGGAGTTTGCCGGGAAACCAAGGAATGTTGCCTGGTCGAGGTGGTAGGCCGCTCGAGACCAAGACCCTATAGGAAGCGATGATTGAACACATCGAGCCGGGAACTCCGATTGTTGGCGAGGATACAACACTCACCAGATGGAGGAGGTCGGCTTTACCCACGCTCATGTCAACAAATACAGGTTCCTGAATCTAGGTGACCCGGCCATTCACACGCAGAAGATCGAGGGTCTATGGGGAAAATGGAGAAACAAGAAGCATTGCCGCACGTCATTTCCTACCGAACTACTTCCTGAATTGATGGTTCGACAAGAAGTGAGAAAGGTCGATTTCTACGAATGGGTGTTGCAACAAATTGCTAGGGCATGGATTCCTCATTGACTCATAATCAAGGGTTATTTTTGTGGATGTATAACGGAAAGGAACCGCGAAAAATTTCTGAAAAAAACTTTGACTTGCAATGTTTTCTGAGATTTTCAGAATCAGGAAGCAAGTCGCTGTTCTACCGGCAGACTATGTGAATGCTCTTCGGGAAACACAGGCCCTATCAGAGAATAACTCTGTACTGGAAGTTGCGAACTATGTAATATTTGTGTTTCGGGGTGGCTTTCCGGTCAGATCAAAGCCTGATTCAACGGAGGGAATCAGGTCAGACGAGTATTTATTAGGCTGGCTAATAAGTAATGGTGGATTTGCTGGAAGATGATCTCAAACTAAACCAATCTACAATACTTTGTTTTAGTCGTTACTTTCAAGATGATTTCAAATGGATGGAACGACACGACGGGATCCAATCGCTAGCAGAGCGTGCAGCGACTTATTGTGATAAATGGGTAGGACGTATCAACATTGTGACTGTTTTTCGAAAAGGAGCAAATCACAAAACGTGCACTTGTTTCTAAGGAGCATCTGGTGATTGGATGATTTCTGAGGTAAAAACGTGGAGTCGGCCATGGGCAGCTGGATGTGGAGATGTTTGTGTTGTGCATTTAATAGCTTAATGTCGTTTAAATAAATGAGTTCATGAAAAAGATTTCAAGTAACGCAAGAAAACAGGAAAAAGAAATGCGGTCTTAAAACAAAGTCCCTAAATTTTTAAGGGACTTTTCATGTAGTTGACATTTTAAAATTGAACAATAGTTGATTACATTTCCATCTTTAAAATAGTTTTTTCGATTTTGATTTCATTATTTCCATTTAGATTCGTTTAAAACTTCAAAAATGTCTCCAAATAGTCTGCAAAATCACAAAACGAGCAATGAAAATCTTTGTGCTTCTGCTTTTGACTGCATGCCTGGTTGTTTCAATAGTTCAAGTAAGTTGGATTAAGTTGGAGTTGGGGTACTATAGTAAGTAGTTGGAGAATAAAACTAGTCTAGCACCTTAGTTTAAAAAGATTTGTTTTAAGATTCATCGTTTCTACATTTTTGCTAATTTTCAATCATAGATCCTTAAGAACCACTTCAACTGAAGAGAACCGGTTTCTTAATGTTCCTGATGATAATTTGGCAACATCTGCTTGTCATCTGCTATTCATTGCTAAAGTAGGATTTCAATAAGTTTTTGGACTAAAAAACCAGAGTTGGTTTGAGGTAAAAATAAGAGATTTCTTCAGCTGAGGTGACTTGGTCACTTTTTGAGTGGCCAGCCTTTAGACAAGTTTTTAATTGGTTAATGAATAGGCAATGGGTCCCATTTCAAAACCCAAAATAAAGTACTTAAAATAGAGAAAATTTGTGATTAAGGCCAAATTGATCAAATGCTTTCACTTTTCATAATCACCTATAACACTCAGTGCCAAGAAGGTGACACCCAAATTGTTTTTTGAAAAAGCTTCTCTGTTAAAATCTTTTGGCTAAAGATAGAGATTATAGAGCGTATTGATGATTGTTCATTTATGCTAGCTTTACCTCATAAGGAATCGTTTTTCTGCCACAAAAAGTGGTCAGAATTTAAGCTGGAAAATAATAATTTTTCAAAAATTTCTAGATTTTACGTAGCTACACTCTTTTTTACAAGTAATTTCTTGGAGTCGACTTGTAAATAATAGGACAAAATATAAATGCTTTATTCAGTTGAACTTCTCGAGAACTTTCTTTCCAACCTAATATTGTGTTTCGCCGTCCGAATTATTCGGTTTACTTTTGTCGTATCCCGAATATTGAGATGTCCCGATGAAATGATTAAAATCGGGTTTTCCCAAAATTTGATCTCCCATCAGAATCTCTCTAATGTGAAATCGGGAAATCTCTCGATGATACTTCGCAATAGATGCTCCGATTCATCTCTCATGAAATGATTAAGGGAAAGCTGCACTCATTCTTTTTTACAAGTAATTTCTTAGAGTCGACTTGTAAATAATAGAACAAAATGTTCTTGAATTGGTTCGGTGGATTCGTTTTGAAGAAATTTCAGTCAAACTTTTCCCGAGAACTTTCTTTTAAACCTACTAGTTTTTTCCGATCTTATACTTTTAATGAAGATTTTACAGCAATGAATATTTCTGTTTAGCTATTCATTTTTTACAGGGTGATTCCCTGGTTGTGAATGAATTTGAGCTCGAAATTCATTGACTCAATTTCTTCTTAGATGTTTTATAGATTTTTATGAAAAATACGTCTTTTCACTCTTGAATTTGCTTGTAAGTAAAGCAAAATTGACTTTAAAAGGTGGAAATTGAACAAGAAACACTTTTTATTTAGAGAAAACCATAGGTTAATTGGTTAAAATTTGTTATTTTTTAATGGAATTACGAAAAAGAAAGAAAAGACTTTCCGGAAAAGTTTAAATAGATATAAAGAACAACACAAAAAGATACCCGAACAGTTTTTTTTCAAATAAAGTCTTGGCAAGTTCATTGAGAGAAACGTATTCAATGGTGGATACAGAAAAAAAGGATGATTGAAATTGAAATAAAAAAAGGATGATTGAAATTGAAAGGACCGTTAAAATTTCCAACTCCAACATTTCAAGAAAGGCACAAAAGCGGAGAAGTTTAGCAAAACGTAAAAGTACACCGGTTTTTAGACAAATTTTGATATAAATCAATAAAAAAATCAATAAAAAGATGTAAATTTTGTGAAATAATAGAAATGACTAGAAAATGCAGTGAATTTCGATTAGGAAATTGCGAGTTTCAAGTTTATTCGTTACTTAGCAAAGAGAATTTGATCAATCGGTAAACTTGATTTTCTTTCAAAACAACTTTGGCCATTGGCAATCTAATTTTGAGCTCCAATATTTTGGTGTTAGGCTGTCCAATTTAAATAGTTTTTGTACTAGTCAACAGAGAAAGACTTGGCGCATCTAATAATCTCAAGAATATTTACAACCCTGTTTACAATGGTTTGAGAAACTTCTGATACTTTGATGGTTAGGGGCTACCTATAATTTTGACTTTTCCACTTTTCTTGGGGTAATCGAGGGCGCTGAGCACGAATTTGACAGTTTTAGAATAGGTTCTGAATCGAAAAGCCGGCATTTCGACACGTTGAAAACTACACTTTTTTGCACTTTAAATGCAACTTTAAATTTGTGTACGCAAGCTATCGACTATTGGGGCACTTCTCAAGGTCAAAACTAGAGCCAAAATGATTTTTAACCATTCTAAATATTCATTTTCTAACTTAAATTGACTGGTAGAGAGGCAAAAAAATTCAAAAAATTTTTTTTTTTAGATTTTGTCTCATGTGGGGGACCAAATGCTCGAAATTTGGAAAAAATACGCTTTTTTTCTTTCGCTTCAATTTGAGCAGAAACGTAATCAGTAGGTTAAATTATGCACTTTGGAGCCCCAAAACTCGACTTAAACTCATTTTCCCAAGCTCTCATTGTGTTTTTCGGAATCTACGCATAAAATTTATGTTTATTAGTTTATTATCTTATGTTAAAAATGTCAAATTCGTGCTCAGCGCCCTCGATTACACTTAGAAAAGTGGAAAATCAAAAATATAGGTGGCCCCTAACCATCAAAGTGCCAA
This sequence comes from Mesorhabditis belari, assembly GCA_958450365.1. Classification (NCBI taxonomy): domain Eukaryota; kingdom Metazoa; phylum Nematoda; class Chromadorea; order Rhabditida; family Rhabditidae; genus Mesorhabditis; species Mesorhabditis belari. The sequence continues at coordinate 52,307 of CAUEEP010000278.1, read as the reverse complement.
ACTTCTTTACATTTCTTTGCTCTAAAACTTGAGCCGGCGATCACTAGTCTGAGCCAGAATTGAGACAATACTTTATTTTAGTCGTTACTTTCAAGACCGTTTCCAATGGCGAGAACGACATGACGAGATCCAATCGCTAGCAGAGCGTACAGCGACTTATGCTTATAACTGGGCAGGACGTATCGACATTGTGACTGTTTTTCGAAAAGGAGCAAGTCACAAAACGTGCACTTATCTCTATGGAGCATCTGGTTTGGATGATTTCTGAGGTGAAGACGTGGAGTCGGCCATGTTGGGCTGATTGTGGAGCTGTTTGTGTTGTGCATTTGACTGCTTGAATCAATGAATTCATGAAAAAGATTCCAAGTAACGCAAGAAAACAGGAAAAAAAGAAATGTGGCCTTAAAAGCAAGTCCCTGAATTTTAAACTTTACTTTATTAAACTAAACTTTCTCTTTTTACAATTCACATTTTATAAAATTTGCTTTTCAGCTGGCTGTAAATGAAGAAAGAATTCGTTTTCTTGTTTGTGGCTTTTTTCGCTGGCACAAATTGTGACACCAAATGAACGCTCTATAATCTCTATTTTTAGCCAAAATTTGTTTACAGAGAAGCATTTTCAAAAAATAATTTGGGTATCACCTTCTTGGCACTGAGTGTTATAGGTGATTCTGAAAAGTGAAAGCCATTGATCAAATTGGCCTTAATCACAAATTTTCCCTATTCTAAGTACTTCATTTTAGGTTTTGAAATGGAACCCATTGCCTATTCATTAACCCATTAAAAATCTGTCTGAAGGCTGGTCACTCAAAAGTGAGCAAGTCACTTCAGCGGAAGAAATCTCTCATTTTTGACCTGAAGCCAACTCTGGTTTTTTTAGCCGAAAAATTATTGAAATATAGTGAAGTTTATCAAAAAATCTGGGAAGAAATTATGGGTTGGTTTTTGAGAAATCACTGTGCAAACTCTTTCCTAGAACTTTCTTTCCATCCCAATACCACTTTTTTTAATGCACTGAAGTAACTCTAAAGTATGCTCCAAGCATTCGTGGATTCGTTTTTCCGCTTTTCCGTTTTTCCGTGGAAGAAATTCCAGTCAAACTTTTTCCGAAACTTTCTTTCCAAGCTAATGATTTGGAAGGGACCTTTATCAGGTTAGAACCGCACAGCTTTGTGTTAGCCCGCCTAGGTAACTGCCTAATTCAAAAGTTTAGCTCAAAATTTAGGTGTTTGATCTTATTTTTGAATGAAGTATTTATATTTAAAAACCAAATAATGGCAACTCAGATACAGTTTGTACTCCAGTTTGTCGCAAAAGCGCTGAAATTCTAATTTTTCCCATAAATTATTTTGAGCTAAATATTTATTAGGCCAAATATTAGGAAAAAAAAGAAGAAAAATGTAAAAAAAAATTCTTTTTGAATCGAATCATTGTCACAACTTAGACTTTGAAATTTCATTTGACGACTTCATCAAATTTTTTAGTATTTGCTTCAACAACTTCTCGTTTTTATGCTAAACTTTCTCTTTTTACAATTCACACTTCATAAAAGTTGCTTTTCAGTTGCTTGTAAATAAAGAAAGAATTCATTTCCTTTTTGTGGCTTGACTCGCACAAATTGTGACAGCAGATGAAGGTCCGTTTGTTTCGATCGATTACTTTGTTCTTTTTTTTCGTACCCAGCTCTTCTATTGCAATTTTTTAGAATGGATGGGAGAGTGCAAGAACCAGAGTGAAAACATTCAAATTCAGTCGGCTGGTAGCAATTGGAGAAACTTTACGAGCGATGAGACGTCTAAGTAAGCGTGTATTGTGAAAACTTTCCCGGGCTCGGCCCGGTAAAAGTCTTAATGAGCTCGGAGTCGATCAAGGCTTGCCCGCAGCCATGGTCCGGCCCTTGGCTCAAGGCTTTTTGGTCGCTAGAGACAACCCTTCTCATTTTATCTTCATCACTCAATTACAGTAAATATTTTTGGATCGATCGAACGTTCACGTGCACTGCTGATCCAGACCATTTCGCGCTTGTTCGAGTGGGAGTTTCTTTTTCAGTTTATTTTCGAAAATGTTTTTCAGATCCACCACAAGATGGATTACCCGTCAGGGACAAAAACTATCACTTGTGGACCGGAGCGTAAATGGGTGTACAAAGGTGAAGTCGTTCTCAATATTGGATGCTACACGGGCACACGAGTGAGTTTTCACGCATAGTTAAAGGTCTTGCAAAAAAAAAAGTTGTTAGTAAGTCCACGAGAGGCAGCAGGGACAGGAAGCTATTAAGCAGATTTGATCCAAAAGTCCGAAGAAGAGGAAAAAATTCGAAATTGGATGGGCGAGCATCATGGAGCTCAAGAGGATCAAAAAGATTGGACGCAAAAATAAACCCTCGATCATTTCCGTTATACATGCCCCAAATTTGCATCCTTCCATGAAAATGAATAAGGAAGACCACAGAAAATCCATCCATATCGGCGAGGATACTGAACAGATGGAGGAGGCCGGCTTTACCCACGCTCATGTCAATGAGTAGTACAAGTACAATTTCGGGAATCCGGATGACCCTGCCACTCACACGCAGACGATCGAGGGTCTATGGGGAAAATGGAGAAACAAGAAGCATCGCCGCACGTCATTTCCTACCGAACTACCTCGCTGAATTGATGGTTCGACGAGAAGTGTGAAAGGACGATTTCTACGAATGGGTGTTGCAACAAATTGCCACGGCATAGATTAATCCTTATTGATTCCTCATTGATTAATAATCAGGAGTTATTTTTGTGAATATATAACGGAAAGGAACCGCGAAAAGGTTCTGAATAAAAATTTGACTTGCAATGTTTTCTGTAATTTTCAGAATCAGGAAGCAAGTCGCTGTTTTACCTACAGACTATGTGAATGCTTGCTTGGAATCACAGGCCCGGTCATGGGACAAATACTACATGAGAACGGGTTTCGTTGGCTTTGGAGACGATAACTCTGTGCTCGAATTTGCGAACTATGTGGTTTTTGAATTTCGTGGTGGTTTCCCGAACAGATCAAAGCCTGATGCAAAAGGAGGAATCAGGTCCGAATATTTATTAGGCTGGCTAATAAGTAATGGTGGATTTGCTGGTAGCTGGCCTCAAACTAAACCAATATTAGCGAGTTTGGTCTTATTCAAAAGCTGTATTCAAGAGGAACACAGTAGCGAAGACCATTTGTTGATTCGTTCTGTTTTCAAATTTTTATAAGCATTTAAATAGTACTTAGTCAGCTTGGTACCCAAAAAAGTGTCAAAATCACATTTCAGGATCATTAAATTTTAGCTAGGGCGGATTCGTTGATCCGAGGGTCGAGGGTTCGACTCGCAACTGTGACCAAATTTTCAACTTTTTGTTGCAAAAAGACCTAACAAGAAGGTGCCACAAAATCGCCCTAGCAGATATTGACGCCGCAGATAGCACCAAAATTCCGTGCTCACAATCCTACGATTATGCATGAACAGTGACAGTGAACCCCGATCAACTATTGTGCGAAAGAATTTGAGATGAATCAAAGAACCACGGTCGACTTCAACAACTAGGATTCCTTGCGTAGAAGATCTGGTGACCCAGCTGAGAGGAAAAATTGGAGAAATCCATCGAATCGTCGAAGTGGACCAGTCTCTCTTTGCAAATGTTGACCGAATCTTGCCGCAAGTGTGGATATTTAGAGGAGTTTGCCGGGAAACCAAGGAATGTTGTCTGGTCGAAGTGGTAGGCCGCTCGAGACCAAGACCTCTGGAAGCAATGATTGAACACATCGAGCCGGAAACCTAAATTGACTCCGATTGTTGGCGAGGATACAACACTCACCAGATGGAGGAGGTCGGATTACCCAGGCTCATGTCAATAAGTACAACGAGTACAACTCCCTGAATCCGGATGACCCTGCCATTCACACGCAGACGATCGAGCGTCTAGGGGGGAAAGAGAGAAACAAGAAGCATCGCGGCACGTCATTTCCTACCGAACTACCTCGCTGAATTGATGGTTCGACGAGAAGTGAGAAAGGACGATTTCTACGAATGGGTGTTGCAACAAATTGCTACGGGATGGATTCCTCATTGATTGATAATCAGGGGTTATTTTTGTGGATGTTTAACGGAAAGGAACCGTGAAAAGTTTCTGAATAAAAGCAATGTTTCTGTAATTTTCAGAGTCAGGAAGCAAGTCGCCGTGGTGCCGGCAGACTATGTGAATGCTTATCGGGAAAGATGGCCTTTCTCAAAAAACAACTACTACATGATAACGGGTTTCGTAGGCTTTGGAGACGATAACTCTGTGCTGCAGTTTGCGAACTATGTGGTATTTGTATTTTGTGGTGGCTTTCCGGAGAGATCAAAGCCTGATGCAAAAGAAGAAATTAGGTCAGACCAGTATTTATTAGGCTGGCGAATAAGTAATGGTCGATTTGCTGTCGATTTGTCGATTTGGTCGATTTGCGATTTCGATACTGAACAGATGGAGGAGGCCGACTTTACCCACGCTCATGTCAATAAGTACAACTTTCTGAATCCGGATGACGCTGCCATTCACAAGCAGACGATCGAACGTCTAGGGGGAAAATGGAGAAACAAGAAGCATCGCCGCACGTCATTTCCTACCGAACTACCTCGCTGAATTGATGGTTCGACAAGAAGTGGGAAAGGAAGATTTCTATGAATGGGTGTTGCAACAAATTGCTACGGTATGGTTTCTTCATTGATTGATGATCAGGGGTTGTTTTTGTGGATGTATAAAGGAAAGGAACCGGGCAATGTTTTTTTGAATAAAACTTTGACTTGCAATTCTGTAATTTTCAGGGTTAGGATAAAGAAAAGTCAGATAAAGAAAGGATCGTCACGGCAAGGAACGAAGCAATGCCACGACAAGACGCTGATCGCCTCTTAGAATGTACTCCCAGAACAGTTTCTCTTGTTATGGCAAAAATGAATGCATCTGGAAATGTGCACAGATGTAGGAAAAGGGGACGACCGAGGATTACAGCAAAGAATGAAGACCGATTCCTTACGAACGCTTTCAAGAAGGATCCGAACTTGACGTTGAACGATGGAGTCATCCTTTTTAAGCAAACTTCAAGCAAGAATATTTGCCGCTGGACCTTGCCTCGACGCTTATTTCAAGCAGCATTGTATACAAGAAGACCCGCTCTCAAGCTTATGATGACAGCCAAACACAGGAGGCAACATCTTCAGTTTGCTTTTCAGTTTCTTTAGTCAGCTTCAGTATTCAAGTTGGACAGTCGATGATTGGGCCCGCTTGATTTTCGTTGATAAAACAAAAGTCGATATTTTTCCTTCAAATCGAAATCATCTGATCTGACGTCTAGTCGGATCAGATTTGATCAGACACCGTTATCTACTCGTATTAAAGAAGCACTTTTGACAAAAGGAGGGCCGGCAAAATATTGATTATAGCTTAATTTCGTCTTGTGTTAAAAGACTTTTGCACCACGATTCTCAAGGTTGTTTTGACAATTTTATTTTTTTCTTTGTACATTTTGAAACATTTGAATGATTTTAACGAGCTCAATTCAACTATAATATTGCTCAAAAGGCTTTTAAAAAATCTACATTGGTTCTCAAGGAAGCTAAAAGTTTAAAAAGAATAGCTTTATCTGTTTTATCTGTTTTTATAAAATCCTTAAAACTTTATCTATTTTAAGGATTTTATTTATTTGAAAAAAGCAAATCAAATTCCCCACTGTACTTCTACAGACATTGGAAAGACTTCGGAGTAGCTATTGAGTTGAGAAAACAGCTGAAAACTTACATTTGTCATCGCAATGGCAAAGAAAGAAACCAAGAGGCGAAGGCTTTATCGTTTTGTATCGATAAAAGTAAAATGTTTGTCTATTTTCAGAAATCTCATAGTACTTCAAAGGAACTTTGTTGAATTAATGATATAAGAAGCTATTTTATGCCATTTTTATTTTATGAAAGGCTATTTTCAAATACTGATATTTTCGCCGCAAAACATTGTTTTTGATTTTGCTTAAAATGAAAAAAAAGCAAAGCCAACTGAACCAGCAGAAGTTGTAGTTTTGTTCAGAAAAATTAGATCACTGGCCTCAAAAGCACTTGCGCTTCTTTGTCTTCAAAGAAGATCAAGTTCAGGTACTGTTTAGGTTCTCTGCTAAGGGCTCTGGACACCTCACAAACAGTCATTTCCGAGTTAAAATCACGATTTATCACCATGAACTGATCATTTAAAAGACGAAGTGAAAAGGAGATAAGAAAAGAAATGTTTTTCTTGAGAATTCTCCTCTTTATTTCTCTCTTTTTTTTGGAGAAGCCATTGATTGTCTGAATGGAACGATAACTGATTGGAATGATCATCTTTGTGTTTATTCTGGAAATCAGGGTGAGTGTAAAAGCTCTAATATACGGCCCAGCATGTCAAGGGCCTACGACCACTCAAAATTTCTCGATCCGGTTCGTTTTTAACATTTTCTATCTTGTTAGTCAACTCGCCGGCTCGGTCACCAGGGGCTAGACATGTTTTTTGGCAAAATCAGATCGGATTGGATCGGATTGGGCTAGCCAGATCGGTTGGACGGATCGAACCGGATCGAATCGGGTTAGCCCAATCGGTCAGACCTATTGGATCGGTTGGACGGATCGGACCGGATCGAATCGGGTTAGCCCGATCGGTCGGACCTTTGGATCGAATCGGATCGGGCTAGCCCGATCGGTTGGACGGAACGGACCGGATCGGATCAGGTTAGCCCAATCAGTCCGACCTATCGGATCGGACCTGATCCGATCCGATCTGACATGTTTACTAGGAGCTTTCAAAATTCACAGCCCTGGCTGGCACACCCTCCTAATCATTTGACTTCAAATGGCCATGAGAAAATATGGAATCTACGCATAAGCCAAGTCACTCGTTCACTCAGCTCTGATTCTATGACTGTGCTGTCCAATTGAGCTCTTTACATTGCTATTTGAAGCTTAGAACTTCTAGAAGTTGACACTATCTACGTTAAAAGGCAAATTATCTCCTTTTCAGCTCTTCCCTATACCGATGTTCTCACAAAATGCCATTCGATGCACGGTGATCCGATCAAAATCATGAACATGTTCGAGAATATGTGGATTCACGGATTTTTCAATTTAAGTTAGTGAAATAATTTCAACTAAGAGAATATCATTTCAGCGACGTATCTTCCGTTGAGCGAAACTCAAATCAAGTTTGGACCTATTCTGATGGATCCTCGTTGACTTACCAGAATTGGGCACCAGGTTTGAGGAATTTCTAGTAACAATGAAAAAAAATACAAAATATCCGTTCCATTTCAGGAGAGCCGAATCTGAATCTCTCTAACAACTGGACCGTCATGGATACATCAACTTCTAAGTGGATGGCCGTCGATTGCTTGACGCCTCGATTTTACATTTGCTCGATAAATATGGATCGTAAGGATCTGCAATAAGAAATCTACTCGACATGTGCGTTCGATTCGGTCTTGGTTTTGAGTCAAACTAGCTCCGTACCCATGTTTTGGTATCTTTCTATCTTCAAAGTGCTCTCCGACTAAGAGATTTTTCATTGGCTGAAATAAAATTGTTTGGCATGGAGCTAGGCTAGCTGCTAGTAGTCTACTAACTGCAGAATGAAGAATCTGGGGAATATGCTGGATTGGAGATAAGTTCAGAGTTCAGGTTCTTGGTTTTAGAGCGTTTAGCAATGTGTAGGCGAGCATTGTCATGCTGCGATCTTTCTTTTTTTCAGATTTAGTCTTTTTATCTCAAGGGCTTTAGCCAGATTCTGCAAGTGATTACTGTCTAGTTGAGAGTAAGTGTTTGCTTGCTATCCGATCACTTCTACCACTCCCAGAATCCAATAACTAACTAACTCTCAAGAACAACGTCAACCGAATCTGACATGACTCAATTTGGAGCTGATCTGATTTAACTCCAACCTGCAATGACTCAATGCGGATCTGATAGATCTCTCGGGACGGTCGTTTTCGATCCAAAGATTTATCGGCAGTTTTAGACTTGTGAAACTATAGATCTTGTAGTCTTGGAGAGAGAGAGTGTGATGATCATACCATATACTTTTTTTATGTAGCATAGAGTTAGACTTGAGCATTTAGCTCAAAATGAACATTTACTGAGCCCAATTACCATAAGATGAATATGTCCATTTGGCAAATTTGCACTAATCACAAAAAGTAGTTTAAAAAAAGCATGCCCAATCATTTAAAATGTTTTGAAATAAGGAAAGTCTTGTCTCTTTTAGTGGTAAAGGGCCAACTACCAAAAAATTTCTTTCCTTTGACGTGACTCATTCCTTAGTGGCCAACCCAATCCACTGTACTCGAATGTTGCAAGATGAATTTCAGAGCTGAAATGTCCCTATGGGTGGGTCTACAACAATCAGACGGACTACTGCTATTATTTACACGTAAGTGAAAGGATTTTCATTACATTAGGTTTTCTTTTTAGGATTTCTTTTTAGAATTTCACCTATCCAGACGGTGTTCATTGGGAATTGTACAACGTGACAATGGCTGAGTCGATGTGTCAAAAAATGGATCCTCATTTAGTGTCAATTCATTCGGATTCGGAAAACGATTTTGTGATGGGTAAGTGTAGCCGTAAATCACTGTTTTTAAAAACCCGAAATCATAAATGTCGTCAAATTATCGTCAAATTTAAACGCATTTTCTTCTCAAAAATTTTTCTTTTAGAGCTAGTCAAATCACAAGTTCATGGTCTTTTCAATATGGCTCCTGGAAATTATACGTGTAACTATTCCTATGCCTACATTGGCTACTATGGGAATGCGACAATTGGAGCTGGAATGTGGACTGATGCCTGCTGATTATGTTCAGAATGGGATGTTGGGTGACTTTTATAATGGACAAGTGAGTTGAAGCCTTCTAACTGTTTCTGAAGTTCCCTAGATTGCAAACGATGGCTCGTGCAGTCTCCGAGGATGGGGCTGGACTCCTGGGGCACCGAGAGCACGCTTCGTCTGCAAGAAGCCATCAAAAGATTAGCTTGCAAATGAAAATACGATGGCATTGAAAATCTAAACTGTTCCCATTTCTAATCAATAATTTCTAATCAATAATTAAATAGCTTGTCTTTGTAGAACACTTGTATGAACAAAAACATTGTTGGCATCTTTACACGCCCAGGTTGACAGCAGCTAATCAACATTTAAATAGTTATTATCAAATCGATAAATTAGCATCAAATGGTTTCTCTGTGAGTTCAAAATAATCCAAATCTCGTGTGAACCTCAATATCATTTTCGGCGCAGAGGCGTTTTTTTGGATGGGTACGACAAAGGGCATAACTCAAAAACTAGAAGATCTCTTGTAATATATTAGGTTGTCCAGTTATAAATGCGCGTTTTTAAGATAACAACTCTTTATTTTAAAACCAACAGTTTAAGAGCTCAATCAAACAATATATTCAACATTTGTTAACAATATTTGTTCCCATCTTCCATGCAAAGAATGAATTCCCTCGGCGTAAAAATCGGCTTGTTTTAAGGCAAAGAAGTCGGCTAACCATTTTTCGACCTCTTGAACATCTTTGAACCTGTTTCCAGCCCAATGGTTTCGCATTGAGCGAAATAAATGGTAATCCGAAGGAAAAATATCTGGAGAATATGGCGGATGCGGGAGAGTTTCCCAGCCCAACTCTTTGAGTTTTTCCTGAACAATCTTTGCAACGTGTGGACGGGCGCTATCTTGAATGAACTTTATGCTTGAAGGATCAAGGCCTTTTTGTAGCAATACACTGTTCACTCGTTCCAGTTGTTGTGCATACGTTTCACCCGTGATTGTTTGCCCAGGTTTAAGCAGCTCAAAATACCCAATGCCTTGGGAATTCCACCAGACAGTAGGCATTACTTTCTTGTCAAGGAAGTCGGGTTTTGGTGTTGGTATTGGCTCCACACCAGGTTCTAGCCATTGCCGTTTTCGTGTAGAATTATCATATTGAATCCATTTTTTATCGCAAGTAAGGATTTCATCGTAAAACCCAGTATTTTTTGCACAACGAAGAAGAATACCCGCCATAGTGACACGAGTAGCTTTATTGGCATTGCTGAGAAGATAAGTAACCCATTTCCCTTGTCGGTTTGCTTTCCCCAATTGATGTAAATGCTCGGAAATTGTTTGAGGGCTTACTCTAAATATTTCTGCAAGTTCATGTGTAGTTTGTCCAGGATCCATTTCTATCGCCTGCTTCAGTACTGCATTATCAATCGCAGGAGGTCGTCGTTGGTGGTCTTCGTCTTCCAAAGATTCATTTCCTTCTCGAAATCGTTGAAACCATCGGCGACACTGGCTTTCCGAAATAGCATCTTCGCCAAATACTTTGCAGAGATCTCGATTCAACGCGATTTTTGCCCAATTTGAAGTCAGACCAAAGATTGGCACGAAGACGAAACTTCGTCTCGGTCATCTAAACACGGAAATTAAATCAAAAATGAATTAGTTTAACATCAAAAACACGAAAAGTTGTAATAAATAAGAAATCTTGAACAGCATAGAGAGAATAGGGTTTAATAAAACTGTATAGCCCTAAGGTACGCTGTTCAAGAGCAGGCGCGCATTCATAACTGGACAACCTAATAATTCTAAATTTCAGAAACTACAGAAAATTTTCTACATTTTTGGTTATGAGTTCAATAGGTTTTGATAAATTTGGCATCATCTACAAGTCAAAAACCTTGCGTCAAATGTCGTCGGCCACCCTGTATGTATCGTAGTCGATTGCTTTCGCGAGATGGCCGCCTTCGACTCTGCGGCTTTCAAAAGCATAGCGATCGCTTCTCGATGAGGACAAGCTCGCATTTCTGAAAATACACATTGAATGCTATGCACCATTCGAAAGAGGAAAGAAACTGGGGCAAATTCTTGACAAATTCATGCTTTACACAACGTCAAAGGATACTTTTAAATTGCATAAAAGTTAGTCCAAAGAGACGCGACAATACTTTTTGATCAAACTGGCATCATCTAGAATTCAAAAACATATTTCGTGGGCCACCCTGTATGTGTCGTAATTTAGTCATTTAGCCTAGGCTAATAGAAACATTAATTCCAAGTATATGGCGTGTTTCGCGATTTCTTTTTCTAAACCGTGTCCCCTTTCTCTTTCTACCGTAATCTTTTTTATTCTAATAAACTCTCTAACACGAGCCAGTGCATCCCAATGAGCAAGCCATTGGCAATATATATGTCGTAGTCGATTTTGAATGAAACTTTTCGGCGAACCTTTCTAGTATTAGGTTGGCAACTTAATAATGACGCGTTTATGTAACAAATCATTTATTTTAAAAAACACAAAAGAAGAGCTTTCAATTCGAAAGGTATTCTCCATTAGTATCTATGACTTCTTCCCATCTTCTGCGCAAATTCCGGATCCCATCCTCGAAGAACTTGGGAGTTTTTGAGGCGAAGTAGTCATTCACTGCTTTTATGATCCGAGCATGATCATCGAACTTTTCTCCCTCCAAAAAGTGCTTCAGCGACCGAAACAAAAAGTAATCTGAAGGAGCCAGATCAGGTGAATAAGGCGCGTGGGGCAAAACTTTCCAGCCAAGTTCCTCGATTTTCTTATAAGTGATCTTTGCAGTGTGAGATTTTGCGTTGTCGTGTAAAAATCTGACTCTCTCCGGTTTGAGCCCCAATTTCTTCAAAGACTCGTTAACTCTCATTAATTACTTTGAATAAAGATCAGCATCGACGATTTGGCCAGGTTTCAGCACTTCATAATGCACCAATCCCTTGAAGTTCCACCAGCAACAGAGCATTATCTTCTTCCCATGGATATCAGGTTTGGGAGTGGTTTAAGGGGTCTGCCCAGCAGATAGCCATTGATTTTTGCGTTTAACGTTCTCGTAGTTGATCCACGTTTCGTCAGAAGTCAAAACCCTGTGAAAAAAGTCGTTTGATTTACATTTTTGTAGCAAAATTGAGGCGACATTGACACGGACCATTTTGTTGCTTTGGGTCAATTCGTGAGGAACTCATTTTCCAATACGATTCTTTTTCCCAAGTTTGTATAAATAGTTTTCGATTGTCGTATGGGATACTTAAAATATTTCTGCCAACTCACGAACCGTGAGTGTTGGGCAATCTTCAATTAAGGCGAGCAAGTCATCATCGACCACTTCTGGAGGATGTCCTTGGTGTGGCTCGTCTACGAGGCTTTCATCGCCGCCTTGGAATCTTTGAAACCATCGTTGACATTGCCCAATGTTTATACTTTTCTCTCCAAAAACAGTGATGATCGTGCGATGAGATTCAGCTGGTGATTTTCCTTGTTAAAAATCGTAGAACAATACAGCTCGAATACGGAATTTTTTGTCCTCCATTTTTTGCCAAAAAGCGAATGATGAAATTCGGAGCACTAAATGTTATTTATGCAGACATCTTTTACTTTGTATATATGCAAAAAAGAGGGAAGAAACGGTGCTTGAAATTACAAAAAACATGTTAAGTAGTGACGCGTCATTATTAAGTTGCCAACCTAATAGAACAACCCTTTAATTTATAAAGACAATCTTATCGCATTTTTTAGGGGATTAAATTCTGCATCTATTGGTACCAAATGTGTTTAGGTTCAAAATTGCGGGCACTACAGCGTTTCATTGAAAATCGGCAGAACCCAGAGTTTGAAATTCAGCCGATTTTCAATGAGTGGATCCTGGCGCGTCCAACCATCAAGTGTTTATTATCATTCGACGCAAAAGCATAGATAATTATGTTAAAATTTTAGATTAGAAAGATTGGATATAAAGAAAAAAAATTTAGAGAGAAATTTGAAGCTCCATAAAGATTGAGGCTCACAATTTTGAATACGGTTTTCAAAGAGGGCTTGAAGAGCCATCTTTTGCCATTTCCAGAAGCCATCTTTAGCTTCTTACTGTTTATAGAGACTTTAAAAGACTTAAAAATTGATTTTGGTGCTTTAACAGAGAAGCAGAAAGATTTTGATAAGTAATTGGAGGATAAGTAATTCGGTGTCATACTGCGGCGGCGTCGTTTTTTCAAAAAAGTGCTCAAACTTCAGCAGTATTTTTCTCGAAAACTAGATGCTATGGAGTAAAACTGAAAAACACGTATCCTTTAGAATTTCAAGGTGGCGTGGAATTAGAAATTAGAATTAGAATTAGAATTAGAAATTAGAATTAGAAATTAGAACTAGAGTTAGAAATTAGAATCGTTCTGGGCTCGATCCCATATCCCAAGTCGACGTTAAGTTGAAGCAATCCTCTAATGAGCTTTGTCCCAAAGAAGATTTCTTGAAAGGGGAGCGATTTTGTTGAGTAATTGAAACAAATTCTGACTAAATAGCATTAGAGCATTAGTTATAGCGTTGAGGCGCTAAGAAACTATTGCTTTTCGATTTTGATTGTTGTTGCCAAAGTTGAAAGAAAAGTTGAGTCAGATAAACTCCTTTCAACTCTTTCGCTTTTACACTCTTTCTCTCCTAAACTTTTGAGCTTCTAAACTTTTTCGCTTCTAAGCTCTTAAGCTTCTAAGCTCTTAAGCTTCTAAGCTCTTAAGCTTCTAAACTCTTAGGCTTCTAAACTCTTTCGCTCCTAAACTTTTAAGCCTTTAAACTCTTTCGTTGCCAATTTGGAATAGTTTCCTAGTCACATTGATCTTTGATCTAAAAAGTGTAAAGTAAAAAAAAGCCAACTGACATAAGAATTTGAAAAACATTTCTCAACAAAACTTCTTACTCATCCAAAAGTGGGGAAAAATTACAATTATATCTTTTCATTTTATCTTAACCTTTTCAAATTTGAAATAAAATTTCATCCAAAAATGTTTATGATCCAAGTTAGGTTTATGATCACTTGATAAAGTTTTAACAAAATTTTACAAAAATTTTTTAAAAAACCATTTTAGCTCAAAAACATCTGCTTTTATGTCGAAAATTAAAGCTGATAATCATTTTTTTGATTTCCCATAAGCTTTTTCATTCCAGGAAATTAAAACGTTTTTTTTCCGCTTCCGAAAAAACTTTCTTATCAGTCAGGCATAAAAATTGCCTCTTAAAGTTTGTGTGAACATTTTTACTTTTAAAAAAACAAAAGCTGAGTTAAATTGCTATTTTCTTCATAGAAAAACATCCTTTTTTATAGTTTTTTTTGAAAATTTGTTTTTTTACTTATTAACTTCTCAGAGAACATCTTGAACTAAATCCCTTTGAAACTTGAGATTTTCAATTGCGATTAGATTGGTTAAATATTGATTTCCTCTTGGTGTTTACGTTAATGTAACTTCAGAAATCGAAACATCGTTTAGCATCGTTATCATTTAGCAAAATCGTTTAGCATTTAGCTAGCATCGTCATGAATCTATCAATTCCTCTATTCTTATTCATTTTCTTCTTCACCAAATCGGCTAATGGTTTCCTTAACTCGATCTCGGCGTTGAATGAGGCTTGTCCAAATAGCAAAAAATATTCGAAAGCTTTGAATTCGTAGAAATTTGTTTAGTTTTAAGAATTCTCCCATTACCATCACCATTTTAAATCCCATTTAAATCGTTTAGAACTTTGAAATCTTAAACTAGACCTTCCTTCGAATTGAATATGATAAATTCGATTGGGGAAAAGAGCTAGTTTGGGTGAATTTAGTTCAATTTAAATAGTTAAAAGTTGAAGCAAAGTCTCAGTTTCTCAGGATTCAGTTTTACTAAAAGAATGAGCTAAATTCAATTCTTCAAATATTCGATTCGAAATCAAATTTCTAGAGGTCTAGAGATTTGACTAAATATCTTCAAATTCGTAAGACTAACAAAACAAAAAGTTCGTTTCAAATCGTTAAATAGTTTAAATTTTCGTTTTCAGTTAGCCGAATTGGGCAAGAAAGTCTACGATTTCTTCGATGACAACAAGGTGAGAATTTTCGGTATATCGGTTATATTCCCACAAAATTTTGCATTTTCCCAAAAAAAACAAACAATAATCACAGTCAGGAGTGGGTAGAAAACGGAAATTTGCTCGAGGATCCCAGACGCGAGTTCACCAAACTACAATCAACTCTCTCTATAAAAGAATTCTATATATATGCTTTATTCAGGGGGCGAATCAGATAATCATCAAATAGAAGCGAATCAGACAATCATAACCGCATATAAAATGTTGTTAGAATACTTTCACAAAAAAGAAAGAAAACTAAAAACAGTACAGTAAGACTAGATATAGCGGAAAGCTCTATATAACGAAATGGAATTTTGGTCCCGACGCCAAGCTTTATATAATGGAAAAATTTTTTAGTCCCTTTCATCCCGTTATAGAGAGAGTCGACCGTAATTTCCATTTTTCATCTAGCATTTTGGCATTCAATATGTTGGCTTTATGTAGCGGCATCAAAATATTCAGTTTAGAAGAAGCATTTTGCAAAATCAATTTATCAATTGAGCACTTAGAAATTTTTCTTAATGCTAAATGCTAAGCGCTAAATTTAGCAAAATTGAGATTTGTTGCCTGTAGATGCTTCTTTGCTTGGGTTTTTTTTGAGTCAAAAACAAATGCAAATTGAGTCAAAACACAAATTTTGCGAGAATATAACGGATTTTTTGCTGAAGGATTTTGACGAGTTTTTTTTGGGATATAACCGATAAGCATTAAATTTTCTTAGAGTTTTTGTTGCTTTCATTTGCTTTCTTCGAATTTTTGCTTTCATTTGCTTAAATTCAGGCTCAAACCACAGTCGGGGTGATGCTCTCGAAAAATGTGACAGCCGAGAAAAAAATACAGGTTCAAAAAAATAAGTGTACTTGTTAGAAAAAAAATTTGCAAGTATTAGTTTTTCAATTCTAGATTGCTTCACAGCTTGCCGAGCCAGCGATTCGCACAAATCCGAAGCTGAATCGATTGAATCAGGATTTGAGGTGAGGCTATGTACTTTGGGCTTGAGAAAATGTAAACACACTTTTTATGGCGCACCATCTAAGCACCGATTTTCCAGGGAGGATTTGAACGCGACACTCACCGGATTACGGAATAATTGGCTAATGAAACGCACGTTGGATTCGGTTTTGAAACAAAAGCTTACGTAAGTTTTTGGAAAAAAAACCATGGAATTCTAGAACTCCATTTTCCTTTTAGCAAACTTGAAACTTGGGTTTGAAAATGAGCTTTAACCTTTCAGAAATGAGAAATTTCAGATCAAGCATCGGCAGTATGCTTCAAAATGGAACCATTGAAAAATTGCCTGTCTCTTTTGCGAAAGACGCGAACCGGTTAGAAATCGGAGAAAAGCTAGCTTTTAGGCTCTTTCGTAGTTTTTGGGTATTTTGAATGGATCGTCACACTTTGAAGGCCCATAACTTTGTCCAGAGAGAATATTTTTACTAACTTTTTATATCATTGTACAGAGGACATCTCAAGCTTTCAAATAATACAGAAAAGAGCCAGATTGGATTTTTCATTCCTATGCAGACAAGGCGACACGACACTGGAGTTGGATAGGGCTCATTTTCGGAGTTGGCTCTGATTTTCGCCGACTCAATTATCCAATCAAGCTCTATTTGGTATCATTTGAAAGCCTGAAATGTCCTCTGTACAATGATATAAAAAGTTAGTAAAAATATTCTCTCTGGACAAAGTTATGGGCCTTCAAAGTGTGACGACCCGTTCAAAATACCCAAAAACTACGAAAGAGCCAATTTTTCTAATAAAATTATAACAAAATCAAAGGTATTCAATGAGTCACTCTGGAATTGAAAGAAAATTTTACAGAAAACTCGCCGAAGCTCTCTACCAAAATGGCCGGTTGACGATTCAATTGGCGAATAATATTTCTGGGTAGAAAAATGATTTTTCTAAAATTTTCTAAAAATTTTCCAATTCAGAATTGAAATTTTGGGTGACGGGACCTCGCATGATAGTCTGATTATCGATTTGGGAAGGGCTATTACATCGAAATTTGAGGTCAGCTATAGTTTGCGTGCTTTGTGCTGCAAAATTGATAAACACATACTTTTTGGTGTACTTAATTCTTCAAATTCTTTTACGAAATGAATCGTTGCTGGAAAAAAGAAAGTGAAAAAATCGATGCGCCAGAAAGGTTGTGTTTGCAAAGCACAGAACATTTACTAGTGATCTTTACACAAAGAGTTGTTTCTTTTGAAAGAAGCTTTTCGTTTGTAGCAAATTGTAAATTGATTTCTCAATGAAAAAAATGAAAATGGTTTCAAAATAAAGAGCTTTTTTCTTTAGCTAAAAATCACTAATGCATTGTTTTTTAAGTGTTTACTTTGAACTCTAAAACCTCTAAACTTTCTTTCTGGGGCACTCAATTCATTTTGCTTGTAAGAAAATGAAAAATCAAGTGCACCAGAAGGGTTGTGTTTACACACTTTTCAAATAGATAGATCATTTTGTAAAAACTTTCAGAGTCTTTCCATTGAATGGAGCGAAAAGTTGACCTCGGTTCTCAACGGCGTTTCGGCGAACAAAATGCTTATCGAAACGTTTCAAGGAAAAGTTCGTGATGAGAAGATTCTTTTTTTGTCAAATATTTTCTATCTTTTAGAAATTGCTCCAAGTTATTTGTATTTCAAGTTACCGTATTTTCTCTGATAGTAGTGCACCCAGAGCGTTGCCTAAATTGCTCAAAATCTCGAGAACCGCTTATCAGAACCTAACGATGTGGGGTGGGAAAATGTAGCTGACGATGAGATCTGGTGGGGGATTAGAGCGTTGAGCTTCTGCAAAAGCTTGGAAACCGTAAAATAGTCACCAACTCGGCTCGCCCGGGTGCACTACTATTAGAGAAAATACGGTATTTGTATTTCAAATAGTAAACGAAAAAAGAAATCATGAGAACGATTGAGTAAACGCTTTTGTTTGAAAATAGCCAAACTTGAAACCTCAATTTTGAATTTTGAAAACTCGAACTTGACTGTTTAAACCGAATAGCCGATTATCCTCTTTTAAATTATCCGATAATTCTATTCTAATACTATATAATATCCTTTATTTTACAATATCCCATTCTCACTTTCATTCTCTCAAGGTGATGGCCGGTCTTGAGCTGCTGGGAAACGAGATGAACTTCTCGAAAGCGACCACCGACGATTTTCGGAAGAATCTTTACAAAGTCACATTTTTTGATACAATCTTCCTAGCTTTTGAGTCAAAAATTTGAGATTTATGAATATAGAATCCAAATTTATTATTGGCTAATTCTCAAGTCAATCATTCACAATGTAGACATTTGATGTCTGTTTCGATACAACGATGCAAAACATCGAAGCCAAGTACGACAAAGAGCCTGGAGTGCTGCAAAAGCTTCGAACACAGGTTTTTCAAAAATTGGAAAAGATCCAAAAGATCCAAAAGCTCTAAAAGGCTTTTAGCAGTAAAGTTCTTTTCAAAAAATGGCTCGTAAAGTTGCTAAGTATGAATTTTAAAGCCGTCTCAAATGGTACAGAATATACTAGAAATTTTAAAGCCACCTGTTAAAAGTAAATAACAAGTAAATGCTTTAAATTTAAAAAGTTTTTCAAAAATGAGTTTCAATCTACTTCACTACTTTTATGAATGAAAATTTGTAATTAATTTATGATGAATTTTTCAGTTCGAATCTCAATTCGATGTTTCTCAAAGCGGATCCGAATTCAGCTTGGTAGAAAAACTAACAAATTTTTAAATAACAACTTTATAGACAAATTTCTGGAAAGATACGAGCACAGCAGAGAATTTGAAGCTGATGACTGAAATGGAGAGACTTTTCGAGAAGAAATTGACCGAACACTTGGCGAGTGAGTTGATGGGGAAATGTTGAGTCAAAAAACTTTTGTGCTTTGTGAATTACTTTCTTACAAATTTAACAATTTAAAATGCTACATAGCTGCTTATTTAAAAATTCGTTAGTTTTGAAAGAAGTTAATGACTTTGTCGGGGTTGATTGGTGAAAATGGAATGGTGTAAGCTTTGCGAAGTTGAAGCATACTAGAAAAAAGTGTTTTTAGCACATTCGCGGCATTTTTGAGCGTACACTCGCGTAGTCGCTAACACTTTTACCGGAAAATTTAGTGAATATTCAAAGATAAACTAAACTTTTATACTCATTCGATAGCTCTGAATCTCCTCTTGAAAACTAGTACGAGAAGTTACGAAGAACTTTCTGCGAAATGAATAAGAAAAGCTTTAAAAGCTAGAGTTAACACAAAAAATAATCGTTTTTAGTACGGCCCATGTGGGCCGGATCGTCGTAAATGTGTTAAACACTTTAGTTTTGAAAAATCTATTGGTTTAAACACAACACACACACCAAGAATTGCTGAGAAATGGTTTGGCTTAAGTTTCCCAAAGTTGAAACATTGTTCTTCTAAGGTGCCAAAGGAATATTTGCCAACAAGTGAATAATTTAGAACAATTAGAACAAGAACTTACAACGAGAATTTAGAACAAGAACAAAAAAAAAACAATTGAACAAGAACGAAATAACTTGAAAAACAGGGCAATAAACTTGATTGATTTAGTCAGAAATTGGTTTGACCTTAAAAACATTGAAACATCCATTCTAAAATCGCTAATATATCAACAGTTACACAAAATATCTTGAAAACTTTCTGCGAAATGAATAAGAAAATCTTGAAAAGCTTGAGTTAACACAAAAAAATAATCGTCATTAGTACAAGCCAAAAGAGATTAAACAGTTATTAGATTAAACTTTATTAAGCACTTTGTTTCAGCGCAATATTTCAACGACAACGAGTTGGGCCCATATCTCGGGCGATCGATCCATTTGCTCCAGAAAACGATGGAGAAAAATTTCTAGTTTGGGAGAATTTGGGAAATTGCATGAATGAAAGAAGTTTAGAGATATCAACGAGCAGCTTTCGTTTCAAAACACCGATCTCAAGAATTTCATCGAAAATCAGGCACATTTGGAGCACGAGAGGAAGTTCATTGAGGCGGGTCGAACTTTGAGATTTTTTTTATTGTTAGGATTTTAAAAATGATTTGAATTCCTTGAAAAGAGTGACTTTGGGGCTTGTGGTGAATTTCTTATGAAAACAAAGGAGAAAAAAGGCTAAAGTTTCAATATGAACTATAGCTTAATATTGTTACTATAAAAATTCTTGAATGTCTAGCAAAACTTTCAAACCAATAGTCATTAAAGTGGGTTTTCCCTTTTTTAATCCGTTTTCTAAAAGGTGACTCCTTTTTGCCGTAATCTTGTCCCCAATTTTTCCAATTTATCCACTTTTCGCATCTTTCGCGAGATTCTTTGTGAACCCACACGGAGTCAGATAAAAAGTGAATAGATTGGATAAAAATTGGAGACAAGATTACGGCAAGGAGTAAAACTCGATTTTGAATAGTTATTGTAAATACTCTAATAGAAGCTCCCCTCTTAAAGAAACATTCAGATTTCAGCACCAGTACGTTAGTTTCTGCGCGCTTAGATATCAAATTAAAGTAGAGAGAATGGATGTTTTCGAGACATATTTTTAGCAACAGAAGCCTTGGTTCCCTTTCTTTATTTGGCTTGCGTTGTTTTTAGTCCCGGAATCTAATGGTGGAAATCGGCATTCAAATTTTTGGGCTGACAACGCTTTGCAAGCAAAAACTTCGGTCTAAAAACAAATTAAAATTAACTTTATTATTAAAAACTAGCTGTTAATCAAACAAAAGAATTTAAAAAAAACCCTGTGCTGATCAAGTCGATTGGTAAATAACCCGATTGCAACGAAGTAATCGCAAAATGAAAAGCTCTTGAAAAAATTACATGGGCAAACGTGATTGCCAATTCAAAAAATCAAATTCAGGATTATATACTTTTGCCAGAAGTAACAAAAAGCGGAAAATTCAACTCGCAAGTGTTAACATAATGCAAAGGAATAAAATTTAACATTACAGCATTTGACTGAAGACCTTATGCAGTTATAACTATTCAAATCGATCGAGCGATCGAGTGATCGAGTTTTTGCTACTTGCTCAAGATTACGGTAGAAAGAGAAAGGGAACACATTTTAGAAAACGGGTTAAAAGAAAAGAAAATGAGTGAATAGAAACTTTGTGGATGTAAGCAGAAATAAGCTTGGCTAAAAATTTCAAAAGCCAAAATAAACTTGGGTAAAGTTGAAACACAACTCTTCTCATTCACTTCAATCTATCGACTCTGATTCTATAAATATTCAAAAAGGATATTGAAAGATACGAAAAGTGGATGTACTGGATAAAAATTGAAGACAAGATTACGCTAGAAACGGGACACGGCTTAGAATCGTAGTTTATTTGAAAATGATATACTAGTGACAGAAATTATTTGAACGTAGCCCCTCAAATTGAAACAGTCACTTTTTTGCTTGATAAAAAAGTCCCTTTTCTACTTACAACCAATTTTTTCAGAAAGTCCTCGTGCCAGTCAATCTGAGAATGGCTCAGAAATTGGAGTACTTGAAGTTCAACACCAACAAAATCTATTGGAAAAGATTTCAAGATCTCTACGATCACCACAAAATCGTCTCGATTCCAGAGGTTTTGCTGAAAGATTTTGATTAAAATTTGTTTTTTTTTTCAGGAAATGAGATACTATTACGAGAGAAATCTCAAAGAACTTTTGCAATATGAAAAAAGAAGAGACGACAAATTTGATTTCCAAGCGTATGAGCATTTCCGAGACCTTTACGTTCATGTTTATCAAATGGCGGTGAGTTTCCGAGATATTAAATTGACCAAAATGAAACTAATTTCTTTGACACCGCTAAAGCAGAAAGAATATAGATTTTTCATTTAGTGCGATCTTCGACATTTCCGCGAAACGCAAGATCAAGTCGATCTCGACGTTGAATTCTTGCAAAGAGAGCACGAGAAAAAGGAGAACGCGACGAGGGATTTCCGCGAAACTGACAGAAAGGTAATAATAATAATAATAATAATAAGAATAATAATAAGAATAATAATAATAATAATAAGAATAATAATAAGAATAATAATAATAAGAATAATAATAATAAGAATAATAATAATAATAATAATAATAAGAATAATAATAATAATAATAATAAGAATAATAATTGTTTTGTGACGCCTGCTACCTGTAAAACACAAATCATTCGTTGAAATCAAAATTATGTAAACGATCAAAAAGGAGCCAAACTTTGATTGAAGTGAAGAAAAACAAAAAGAATTGAAGAAATTCATAGAAACACATTTGTTTATTCTACACACAATTTTTTTTTGTAATGGTTCCGGTAGTTTTTGATTTTTTTTTCCTTTTTTCTTGGGGTAATCGAGGGCCCTGAGCACGAATTTGACAGTTTTAGAATAGGTTCTCTATCGCAGAGCCAGCATTTCGACACGTTGAAAACTACACTTTTTTGCACTTTAAGTGCAACTTTAAATTTGTGTACGCAAGCTGTCGACTATTGGGGCACTTCTCAAGGTCAAACCTAGACCCAAAACCACTTTTAACCACTAAATGCTAATTTTTTAACCTAAATTGACTGGTAGAGAGGCAAAACAAATTGAAAAAATATTTTTTGAGATTTTGACTCATGTGGGGGACCAAATGGTCCAAACTTGAAAAAAAAAGTTTTATTTCGCCGAATTTGAGCCGAAACGTAATCAGTAGGTTAAATTATGTACTTTGAAGCCCCAAAACTGAACTTAAACTCATTTTCCCAAGCTCTCGTTGTGTTTTTCGGAATCTACGCATAAAGCCACCCGAGAAAAAGCGGTTTTGAAAACAAAAAAGTGCCCCCTTCCCAACCTGAATAGCGCCTAGAAGCGTAATTTTCAACGTGTCGAAATGTTGGTTTTTCAGTTGAAATGCTAAAAATTTACGTTTATTAGTTTATTATCTTATGCTAAAAATGTCAAATTCGTGCTCAGCGCCCTCGATTGCCTCTAGAAAATTGGAAAATCGAAAATATAGGTGGCCCCCCAACCAAACTTCTTTAAATTTCTTTGCCTTAAAGGCTGTCAATCACTAGTCAGAGTCAGAATTGAGATAATACTTCATTTTAGTCGTTACTTTCAACGCCCTTGGAAATCGACACCACGTCACGACGGGATCCAATCGTTAGCAGAGCGTGCAGCGACTTATGGTGATAAATGGGAAGGACGTGTCGACATTATGGCTGTTTTTCAAAAAGGAGCAAGTCACAAAACGTGCACTTATCTCTATGGAGCATCTGGTGATTGGATGATTTCTGAGGTGAAGACGTGGAGTCGGCCATGTGGAGTTTTTGGATGTGGAGATGTTTGTGTTGCGCATTTAGCTCCTTGATGTCGTTTCCATAAATGAACTCATGAAAACGATTCCAAGTAAGGCAAGAAAACAGAAAAAAAAAAGAAATGCGACCTTAAAACAAAGTCCTCCGTTTTACCGACTGGTTCCTATTTCTCTAAATTCGGTTCATCATTTCTCTAGATTCGGTTCCTATTTCTCTAAATTCGGTTCTTATTTTGTTCATTGATTCCATTCTAAAATAGGTGATTCTGAAAAGTGAAAGCATTTGATCAAATTGGCCTTAATCACAAAGTTACCTGTCTTAAATACTTTATTTTAGGTTTTTTATGGAATGCACTACCTATCCATTAACCCATTAAAATTTGTCTAGAGGCTGGTCACTCAAAAAGGTGACCAAGGCACTTCAGCTGAAGAAATCTCGTATTTTTTACCTGAAACCCACTGTGATTTTTTATCAAAAATTTTTTGAAATATAGGCAAGTTAATCAAAAAATCTGGGAAGAATTTATGGCTTGGTCTTTGAGAAATCACCGTGCAAACATTTTCCGAGAACTTTCTTTCCAACCAAAATAGGTTTCATCTTACCATAGTGTGCAAATGGTAATAAAATACAACTCGGAAAGATCGAAATCAAACAAGAAAACTTTGAAAAATCAATAGGAGAAACAAGGCACTCGATTCAACGATTGATTTGATTTTCCAAGAGACCAAAAATTCAAGTTTATATCATGATTTAATAGTCACGGATTTAATAGAATCTTTCAAGATTGTAAAGGACGGGCAACCTATCCCTCTTTTTCGAAATTGGTTCAAAGTTAATCCCACGGTTAGTTCTAGGAGAGGTTCTTTCGTTGTAGAAATTCCAGTCACCTTCAATAAGTTTGTGTTTCAATCATAATAGACTTATAATACGGTAATCATTACATTGATATCAATATCAATAACATTGATCAATATCAATAAAATCGATCAAGATCATCATTACATTGATCAGTAACAATAAAATATCAATACCAATTTTACGAGTATGCAAAATTTTAGTCTCTATTTATTTGGTAAAATTGAAACCATCATTTTTTTCCGTTTATTCAACAAATCTCTCGAGATCCGAAGTCAAAATACGGCTTTTCGGCTTTTTCGCTTCTTGTTGTCGAATTCTGGAAATTTTTCGAGAACTTTCTTTCCAATCTAATAATTTGGAACGGACCTTTATCTCCATCGATCAAAATTTAGGGATTTCTCCATCGATCAAAATTCTGTTAAACATTTTGCAAATGTGATCCATTAAAAACTTGTCTAAAGGCTGGTCACTCAGAAAGTGACTCAATCACGTCAGCTGAAGAAGTTTCTTATTTATTACCTGAAGCCCACTATGATTTTTTTGTTCAAAAACCTTTTGAAATAGAGTCGAGTTTATCAAAAAATCTGGGAAGAATTGATGGCCTGGTTCTTGAGAAATCACCGTGCAAACTTTTTCCGAGAACTTTTTTTTCCAATCCAATATCACTTTGTTTAATGTATTGAAGTAACTATAAAGTATGCGCCAAGCATTCGTGGATTCGTTTTTAAGAAATTCCAGCCAAATTTTTTCCGAGAACTTTTTTTCAACTTCATGATTTGAAAGGACCTTTATCAGGTTGGAAACGCAAACCTTTGTGTTAGCCCGCTTAGGTAACTGCTTAATTGAAAAGTTTAGCTCAAAATTTAGGTGTTTGATCTTATTTTTGAATAAAGTATTTATTTTTAAAACAAAAATATCGCACTCAGGCACAGTTTGTACTGCTGTTTGTCGTAAAAGCGCTAAAATCTTTCTTCTCATTTTCTCATTAAATTATTTTGAGCTAAATATTTATTAGGCTAAATATTAGGAAAAAAAAGAAGAAAAATGTATGATTCTAGCAGAAAAATTTCTTTTTGAATCGAATCATTGTCACAACATAGACTTTGAAATTTCATTTGATGACTTCATCAAATTTTTTAGTATTTATTTGAACAACATCTCGTTTTTATACTAAACTTTCTCTTTTTACAATTCACATGTTTGCTTTTAATTTTTAATTTTAAATAAAAGTTGCTTTTCAGTTGCTTGTAAATGAAGAAAGAATTCATTTCCTTCTTTGTGGCTTCACTCGCACAAATTGTGACAGCAAATGATTTCAACGGATATATTTCAACGGAGCAAATAAGACAACGGAATTCCATCGAGATTTGGTCAAAGCATTTGGGAATGATGCATTGTCCGAAAGCCGATGCCGAACCTGGTTCCGACGCTTTCGGAATGGTGATGAAAGTCTCGAGAATGATGAACACTTTCGTCGACTTCAAGCGGTAGACAACGTTATTTTGAGGGCTGCAATCGAACCGGATCCATGTCAAACGACGCGTGAACTTGCTCAACAGTTTCTATGTTCAAATTATACCATTGATGAGCATCTCCGCGCCATTGGAAAGACGATCAGATGCGGGAAATGGCTTCCTCACAAGTTAAGTAGTGCAAGCAAAGCTTCACGGGTCGCTATTCCCGGAATCCTCATCCGCCACGCTAAAGATCATGGCTTTTTTGATTCTCTCGTTACTGGAGATGAGAAGTGGATCCATTTCGATAATACTATTCGAAAACGGAAATGACTAGGACCAGGAGAACGGCCAAATCCGACCGTGAAACCGGACATTCATGGGAAAAAGATCATGCTATCAGTATGGTGGAATAACAAGGTCCTTGTGCATTTCGAGCTTCTACAACCCGGCCAAACAGTCACATCCGCCCTCTACAAACGGCAACTTGATCGGGTCAATGAAGCTCTCATTCGTTACGGAGTAGACACATCAAAGATAAAGTTCATCCATAACAACGCTAGACCTCACGTTGCAAAAATGACTCAGCAAAAACTAGAGAAACTAGGATGGGAGGTTTTATCACATCCGCCGTATGCTCCCGATTTGGCTCTCTCAGATTACCTTTGATTCCGGTCGATTCAAAACTTTCTGGCCAATGAGAAATTCAAAAACCGTGAAGATGATCTAAATTGGGTCGCCAAGTTTTTCGAGTCACAGCCGGCTGAATTTTTCAATAGCGGCATCAATTCTTTGCGCAAAAGATGGCAAGAAGTAATCAAGAATAATGGTGAATATATTTTAGATTAAATTGTGTTGTTTCTGTTTTTAAGATAAATTTTGTCGACTACTAAAATGCTCGTTTATATCCGAACAACCTAATAATTTCGCACGGCAGAGTCGGATCGGCCCAAATTTTTTGCGATTTTCCTTATTGAGTCGCCAATCCTCAAACGGGCATCAATCTGGCCTTTCCCATAGTCCGTGAGCAGCTTTCCGTATGCCATTTACCTGGAAATTAACAAAAATTATAAATTTAATAAAAAAATATGCACAACAAAACGAAGAATTTCAAAAAAACAACAGCAAAGGCGGGTGCGTTTAAGAATTTGAAACGGTTGATTTAGCAAAAAGTTTCTATTTTGAAAATTTTTGCTTTTTTACAGTATGCTTATTTTCGTGTTTATAGGTTTTAAGACATGCCCTTTCTAACAGAAAAAGATTAATAGTTGCAGCGGTGTTCAAAATGCAAAATTCATCATTTTAGAGGGTGCGTTTAAGAATTTGGAAACGCACTATATTTGTGATTTTTCCATTTTTCTTGGGCTGAGCACGAATTTGACAGTTTTAGAATAAGTTCTCAATCGAAAAGCCGAAATTTCGACGCGTTGAAAACTACACTTTTTTGCACTTTAAATGCAACTTTAAATTTGTGTACGCAAGCTATCGACTATTGGGGCACTTCTCAAGGTCAAAACTAGTCCTAAAACCAAAACCACTTTTAACCACTAAATATTAATTTTTTAACTTAAATTGACTGGTAGAGAGGCAAAACAAATTGAAAACATATTTTTTGAAATTTTGACCCATGTGGGGACCAAATGATCGAAATTTGGAAAAATTGAGATAATACTTTATTTTAGTCGTTACTTTCAAGACATTTTGAAATCGACACAACTTCACGACGGGATCCAATCGCTAGCAAAGCGTGCAGCGAATTATGGTGATAAATGGGAAGGACGTGTCGACATTGTGACTGTTTTTCGAAAAGGAACAAATCACAAAACGTGTACTCATCTCTATGGAGCATCTGGTGATTGGATGATTTCTGAGGTGAAGACGTGGAGTCGGCCATGTGCACTAGGATGTGGAGATGTTTGTGTTGTGCATTTAACTGCTTGATGTCGTTTGAATAGAGGCATTCATGAAAAAGATTCCAAGTGACGCAAGAAAGCAGAAAGAAAGAAATGCGGCCTTAAAACAAAGTCCCTAAATTTTAAAATGACTTTTCATGTAGTGGACATTTTAAAATTGAACAATGCTTGATTACATTCACACCTTTAAAGTAGTTTTCTCAATTTGATTTCATTTGATTTGATTTGAGTTTTCTCAATTTGATTCAGCTTACTTGAAAACTTAAAAATGTGAAAACTGAGGAAAAAAATAACATTTACGAATCAATTAAACCTTGATTTTGGCCAATATTGAACCAGCTTCAGGGTAACATTAAACGATCGATCAGCCGTTTCCTTTGGTTTCTCCTTTCCAGTCCGAGTTTATTAAGGCTTTGATCAATGTTTGGATCAATGACCTTTGGATCGGACCTGATCCGATCCGATCTGACATGTTTACTAGGAGCTTTCAAAATTCACAGCCCTGGCTGGCACACCCTCCTAATCATTTGACTTCAAATGGCCATGAGAAAATATGAGAATCTACACATAAGCCAAGTCACTCATTCACTGAGCTCCGATTCTGCTGTCCAATTGGGCTCTTTACATTGCTATTTGAAGCTTAGAACTTCTAGAAGCTGACACTATCTACGTTAAAAAGTCAAATTATCTCATTTTCAGCTCGTCCCTATACCGATGTTCTCACAAAATGCCATTCGATGCGCGGTGATCCAATCAAAATCACGAACATATGTGAATCCACAAATTTTTCAATTCAAATTAGTGAAATAATTTCAACTAAGAGAATACTATTTCAGCGACTTGGCGTTGAGCGGAACTCAAATCAAATTTGGACCTATTCTGATGGATCCTCGTTGACAAAATTTCTTTTCTTTGACGTGACTCATTCCTTAGTGGCCAACCCAATCCACTGTATCCCAATCTAAATGTTACAAGATGAATTTCAGAGCTGAAATGTCCCTATGGTTGGGTCTACAACAATCAGACTGACTACTGCTATTATTTACACGTAAGTGAAAGGATTTTCATTACATTAGGATTTCTTTTTTAGGATCTCTTTTAGAATTTCACCTATCCAGACGGTGTTCATTGGGAATTGTACAACGTGACAATGGCTGAGTCGATGTGTCAAAAAATGGATGCTCATTTGGTGTCAATTCATTCGGATTCGGAAAATGACCTTGTGATGGGTAAGTGTAGCTGTGAATCACTTGTTTTTAAAAGCCCGAAATCATAAATGTCGTCAAATTATCGTCAAATTTAAACTCATTTTCTTCTCAAAAATTTTTTTCTTCAGAGCTAGTCAAATCACAAGTTCATGGGCTTTTCAATGTGGCTCCTGGAAATTATACATGTGGCTATTCCTATGCCTACATTGGCTACTATGGGAATGCGACAATTGGAGCTGGAATGTGGACTGATGGATCGCCTGCTGATTATGTTCAGAATGGGATGTTGGGTGACTTTTATAATGGACAAGTGAGTTGTAGCCTTCTAACTGTTTCTGAAGTTCCCCAGATTGCAAACCATGGCTCGTGCGGTCTCCGAGGATGGGGCTGGACTCCTGGGGCACCGAGAGCACGCTTCGTCTGCAAGAAGCCATCAAAAGATTAGCTTGCAAAAGATCAGCTTGAAAATACGATGCCATTGAAAATCTAAACTGTTCTCATTTCTAATCAATAATTAAATAGCTTGTCTTTTGTAGAACATTTGTATAAACAAAAACATTGTTGGCATCTTTACACGCCCAGGCTGACAGCAGCTAATCAACATTTAAATAGCTATTATCAAATCGATAAATTAGCATCAAATGGTTTCTCTGTGAGTTCAAAATAATCCAAATCTCGTGTGAACCTCAATATCACTTTCGGCGCAGAGGCGTTTTTTGGATGGATACGCAAAAGGGCATAACTCAAAAACTAGGAGATCTCTTGTAAAATAATTCTAAATTTTAGAAACTACAGAAAATTTTCTACACTTTTGGTTATGAGTTCAATAGGTTTTGATAAATTTGGCATCATCTACAAGTCAAAAACCTTGCGTCAAATGTGGTCGGCCACCCTGTATGCATCGTAGTCGATTGCTTTCGCGAGATGGCCGCCTTCGACTCTGCGGCTTTCAAAAGCATAGCGATCGCTTCTCGATGAGGACAAGCTCGCATTTCTGAAAATACACATTGAATGCTATACACATTGAAACGGCAGAACCCCGAGTTTGAAATTCAGCCGATTTTCAATGAGTGGGTCCAGGCGCGTCCATTTCCAGAAGCCATCTTTAGCTTCTTACTGTTTACAGACCCTTTCCAATGGCGAGATCCAATCGCTAGCAGAGCGTGCATCGACTTATGGTTACAACTGGGCAGGACGTATCGACATTGTGACTGTTTTTCGAAAAGGAGCAAATCACCAAACGTGTACTTATCTCTATGGAGCATTTGGTGACTGGGTGATTACTGAGGTGAAGACATGGAGTCGGCCATGTGCAGCTGGATGTGGAGATGTTTGTGTTGTGCATTTAACGGCTTCATATCGTTTGAATAAAGGAATACATGAAAAAGATTCCAAGTAACCCAAGAAAAGAGAAAAAAAGAAATGCGGCCTTCAAACAAAGTCCCTAAATTTTAAAATGACTTTTTATTTAGCTGAGATTTTAAAATTGAAAAATATTTGATTACATTCACATCTTTAAAATAGTTTTCTCGATTAGATTTCATTGATTCCATTTAGATTCCTTTAAGACTTAAAAATGTCTTCAAATAACCAGCAAAATCACAAAACAAGCAATGAAAATCTTTGTGCTTCTTCTTTTGACTTCATGCCTATTTATTTCAATAGTTCAAGTAAGTTGGATTAAGTTGGAGTTGGAGTACTATAGTAAGTAGTTGGAGTATAAAACTAGTCTAGCACCTTAGTTTAAAAAGGTTTATTTTAAGATTCATCGTTCTTACATTTTTGCTAATTTTTAATCCTAGATCTTTAAAAACCACTGAAGAGAACCGGTTCCTTAATGTTCCTGAGGATAATTTGGCTAAATCTGCTTGACATCTGCTATTCATTGCCAAAGTAGGCACCCCAGTGTGTCCTAACCTATTAAAAGCAACAGCTCAGTAAACACAAGCACTTGCGAATGAAGCTCTCAGAAAAAAAAGATTCCAATACTAAAACTTTCTCTTTTTACAATTTCAGAATAAACAATAAACAAAAAGAACAAAATTCTCGGACGATAATTCCGGTTGATCACGCCATTTCCGGACCAATTTAAGTTTTCATCACTAAGCAAAATAGTTTGAAAACTATTGTGTAAATACCGTATTTTCTTTCTCTAATAGTAGTGCACCCAAAGCGTCGCCTAAATTCCTCGAAATCTCGAGAACCGCTTATCAGAACCTATCGATCTTTTGGGGATTTGAGTGTTGAGCTTCTGCGAAAACTTTGAAAGCCGTAAAATCGTCACCAACTCGGCTCGCCGGGGTGCACTACTATTAGAGAGAATACGGTAATTAAAAACTTACCTTATTTCCCCTGTTCATCATCGTAATCTTTACTAAACATTGAGACAAATGGAGGGCTTCTGATTCCATAGTGGCATCTTCCATTTTTCATGAGTTATTGTAAATCTTCATTTCGGCACTTTATTTCTAAATAAAGTATTCATTATAACAACAAAAATATGGCTACTCAGCTACTTCACTAGTACTGCAGTTGATCGTAAAAGCGCTGAAATTTGTCTTCTCTTCTTCCATTAACTTCTTTGGAGCGATTTATTAAATGGGAAAAAGAAAAAATGTGGTCTTCCATTAAAAAAATTCTTTTAGAATTGAATCATTTTCCAGACACCACATAGACCTTTAGATTCCAAATTTCAACTTTCAACTTTCAACTTTCAAACTTTATTTTCCCCATAAATTTTTTGATGATTATTTGAACAACTTCTCGTTTTTTACTAAACTATATCTTTTTACAATCTTGATTTCATCAAATTTACTTTCAGTTGGCTGTAAATGAAGAAAGAATTCGTTTTTTTTGTTTGTGGCTTCACTGGCAAAAATGGTGACAGCAAATGAAGGCCCGTTTGTTTCGATCGATTACTTTGTTCTTTTTTTGTTACCCAACTCGTCTATTGGCTATTTTTAGAATGGATGGAAGAGTGCAAGAACCGGAGTGAAAACATTCACATTCATTCGGCTGGTGGCAACTGGAGAAACCTTACGAGCGATGAGACGTCTAAGTAAGCGTGTTTCGCGAAAACTTTCCCGGCTCGGCCCGGTGAAAGCTTGATGAGCTCGGACTCGATCAAGGCTTGCCCGCAGCTATGTTCCGGCCCCTGGCTCAAGGCTTTTTGGTCGCTAGAGACAACCCTTCTCATTTTATCTTCATCACTCAATTACAGTAAATATTTTTGGATCGATCGAACGTTCACGTGCATTGCTGATCCAGACCATTTCGCGCTTGTTCGAGTGGGAGTTTCTTTTCAGTTTATCCTCAAAAATGTTTTTTCAGATCAACCACAAGATGGATTTTCCCTCAGACACAAAAAACTATCACTTGTGGATCGCGGCGTAAATGGGTGTACAAAGGTGAAGTCGTTCTCAATGTTGGATGCTACACAGGCACACGGGTGAGTTTTTACGCATAGTTAAAGGTATTGCGAAAAAAAGTTGTTAGTAAATCCACGAGAGGAAGCAGCGGCAGGAAGCTTTTTAGGCAGATTGGATGCAAAAGCCCGAAGAAGAGGAAAGGATTCGAAATTGGATGGCCGAGAATCACGGAGTTAAAGAGGATCAAAAGGATTGGACATGGGGCAGCACCCAGTATGAACAACAAAGAAAATGCAGCGAATGGCTCCGGAAATCCAAAATCTTTTGGTTAACACCGATAATATGTAAGTTTTAGCTCACGATCAACGCGAAAATGGTTCCTTTCCGTTATACATCCGCCAAATTAGCATCCTTCCATGAAAATGAACAAGGAAAACCACAGAAAATAATTCTTGCTCTGTTTTCTAAGGGCGCGATGGAAACATGTTCCTTTTTACCGACCACGGAAGCTGATGCAATCTGTTCTTCCAACAACGCCGCATCTTGCTTACCACTCGCACATACGCCAACCATCACGTTATGTAGCTATTGCTCAATCAGAACCCCCGATGCGGATGTGACAAAACGCCGTGCTGGACAGCGATCGACCTGCGTCTTGGCTCATGGATGGAGAGCACCAAAATTCCAAAATTCCAAAATTCCAAAACCTCGATCAACTATTGTGCGAAAGAATTGAGGTGAATCACCGCGGTCGACTTCAACAGCTAGGATTCCTTGCGTGGAATATCTGATGAACAAGCTGAGAGAGGGAAATTGGAGAACCCACTCGAATCGTCGAAGTGGACGAGGTTCTCTTCTCGAAGAAAGGCGAATGTGGGCCGAATCTGGCCGCAAAGTCTGGATATTTAGAGGAGTTTGCCGGGAAACCAAAAATGTTTTCTGGTCGAGGTGACCGACCCTATTGGAAGCCATGATTGAACACATCGAGCCGGGAACCTGAATTGACTTCGATTGTTGGCGAGGATGCAATATTAAACAAATGGAGAAGGCCGACTTTACCCATGCTCATGTCAATGAGTACAACAAGTACAACTTCCTGTATCCGGATGACCCGGCCATTTACACGTAGACGATCGAGGGTCTATGGGGAAATGTAGAAACAACAAGCATCGTGGCACGTCATTCCCTACCGAACTACCTCGCTAAATTGATGGTTCGACGAAAAGTGGGAAAGGACGAATTCTACGAATGGGTGTTGCCACAAATTGCTACGGCATGGATTCCTCACTGATTGATGATCAGGGGTTATTTTTGGATGTATAACGGAAAGGAACCGCTAATTTTCTGGAAAAAATTTTGTTTCTCGCTTGTTTTCTGTCATTTTCAGAATTAGAAAGCAAGTCGCTGTGCTACCGGCAGACGATGTGAATGCTTATGCATTCACCCACACAGTGCACAACTACTACATGAGAACGGTTTTCGTTGGCTTTGGAGACGACAACTCTGTGCTGGAATTTGCGAACTATGTGGTATTTGTATTTCGTGGTGGCTTTCCGAACAGATCAAAGCCTGATGCAAAAGAAGAAATCAGGTC
The DNA here is from genome assembly GCA_958450365.1 of Mesorhabditis belari. Taxonomy (NCBI): domain Eukaryota; kingdom Metazoa; phylum Nematoda; class Chromadorea; order Rhabditida; family Rhabditidae; genus Mesorhabditis; species Mesorhabditis belari. The sequence continues at coordinate 18,707 of CAUEEP010000278.1, read as the reverse complement.
AGACCAGTATTTATTAGGCTGGCGAATAAGTAATGGTGGATTTGCTGGGAGCTGGTCTCAAACTTAACCAATCGTTGGTCTTATTCAAAGCGGTATTCAAGAGGAACACAGTAGCGAAGAACATTTGTTGATGCGTTCCGTTTTCAAATTTTTATAAGCCTTTAAGTGGTACTCAGTCAGCTAGGTACCCAAAAAAGGGTCAAAATCACATTTCAGGATCATTAAATTTTATCCGGGGCTTGGCGACTCGTTGATCCGAGGGTCGAGGAGTCGACTGGCAACTGTGACCAACTTTTCAACTTTTTTAGCAAAAGATCTAAAAGAAGGTGCCACAAATTGGCTCTAGCAGATATTGACGCCGTTGAAATGCAACCGCCAAGCGGACACGGTGAATCTGATGCCGTATTCAGTTTTTGTCCATATTCAAAACACACAAGAAAAACGCATCCAAAGCTTGGGTGTCTACTCGGGAAAATCGTGCTGCGGGAACAAACCTATTTTTAGCCTAGATTTTTAACCGAAAATTGACGAAATGTGATTGTGACACTTTTTCGGTCTGACCGAGCTCACTTAAATGCTTATCAAAATTTTAAAACCGAACGAATCAAAAAATGGTTTTCGCTACAGTGTTCCCATCAATGCAATTTCGAATAAGACGAAGCTCGTTAAGTTTGGTTTAGTTTGAGACCATCTGCCAGCAAATCCGTCATTACTTGCTAGCCAGCCTAATATTATGGACTAGCTTGTTATAATCAAGGTCGGGCCGCAAAGCCAAATACTTTTATGGAAATTAAATTAGAGGTGTTCTTGAACAGTTCCTAGTAAACGGTTATGAAGACTTATCGATAGAACATGTAATTTTGACTGAAATAAAATCAAAAGCACGTTAGGATCAGGCCGGGATCGGGCCTGGCCTTTTGGCACAACCTACAATGGTTTGACACACTTCTGGTGTTTTGGTGGCTGGGGCCAATCGAGGGCCTCTACAGTGCCTTTCAAATTCTTCAACGCATCCTCTAAAATAGTGAGTTTTGCATTTTGAACACCGCTACAACTATTAATCTTTTTCTATTAGAAAGAGCATGTCTTAAAACCTAAAAACACGAGAAATAAGCATACCGTAAAAAGTAAAAATTTTGAAAAGAGAAACGTTTGCTAAATAAACCGTTTGAAATTCTGAAACGCACGATGAAAATATTTTTATTTATCGACACAACTTAACAATCAATGGTAAAAAATCAAAACTAATAATCTGACACGCACCAGAACGATTAATTACTTGAAAAATGAGGTCTGGCATTGAATTGATGAGGTTTTGAAAAGCAAAGACGTCGAGATAGCTTCAGGCCAAACGGATCGCTGTTTTTTAGGTACAAATATACGTCTTAAAATTGACGATGATTTTTGTCGGCAGGTTGGACAAGTATTCGGCATGAATTCCCTATCGGATTGACGTCAGAGATCGAGCGGGTCAGTCCAAAGTTGCAATGTTGTTGCTGTTCAGCCAGCCTCGGGTGTTTCCGGCTTGATGAATTGACGTGTTGTCGTATTGAAACAAATCGAGAACGGTGGGATTTAGGAGCAAGAACGGCAACAAGCAAATGTTCAAGACATCTATCTAAATCATCCGATTCGAAACCATCTTCAGAGCGACCGTTCCGTCAGCACAAAAGGCGGCCCAAACCATCACAGAACCACCGCCAATGTTTCGGGTTCCAAACACCATCGGATCACGTCGAAGGTCCCTCCAATAGTAGTCAACGCCATTGGGACCATCCACATCCGCGCGAAAATGCGATCGCCGTTAAATTTGCTCACGGTAAATGCCATTTGATTTGAAAACGCTACTTTTGCGTTCAAAAGGCATCAACTTTTCACAGATTTACCCAATTGATCTCATTTTGTGTCAATACGTGCACAAGACCCTTGGCGTTTATATGGAAAAATCTTGATTTTTTGGATTTAAAATAAATCTGTCAGACGGATTCGAAAAATTCTTTCAAATTTGAATTCAGGACATTTTTTTGCATCAAATTGCACTTACCGTGAGCAAGGTTAACGGCGATCGCATTTTTTGCCTTATCTCTCGCAGACGTTGCCAACCCAACTCCATTTCTTCTCATCGGAAAAGATCACCTAAACGCAAAAAATAATAAAACATAAGTGGCTTTCTAACCATAGACCAATCCTGATTCATATGATTCGGCGAACGCCAATCAGGCTTTCTTGTGCAAAAGCTTCACGACCGGTTGCATGTTCAATAATTGTCGATCGATATGTGGGTTTCCCTTGATGTCTTGCCAAATTGCCGACTTCGAAGAGTCGATTTTCCTTTCCGTTTTCACTTCATTGATCGTTTTTTCATGGATGTTGTTCACAATATGGCGCCTAGCTCGCGGTGTAAGCTGGGTTTTGGTCCTGGCTTTCTTTGGTGTAGAAACGAACTTCGACTTTATATATAATTTCGCATGGCAAAGTCGGAACGGCTAAAAATTTTTGCGAGTTTTCTGATTGAGTCGCCAATCCTCAAACGGGAATCAATCTGGCCCTTCTCATAATCCATGAGTAGCTTTCCGTGTCCCATTTACCCGGACTTTAACAAAAATTATAAATTTAATAATAAAATATGCACAACAAACGAAGAATTTCAAATAACAACAGCAGGCGTGCGTTTAAGGATTTGAAACGCACTATATTTTTGATTTTTTTCTTTTTTTCTTGGGGTAATCGAGGGCGCTGAGCACGAATTTGACAGTTTTAGAATAGGTTCTCAATCGAAAAGCCTGTATTTCGACACGTTGAAAACTACACTTTTTGCACTTTAAATGCAACTTTAAATTTATGTACGCAAGCTATCGACTATTGGGGCACTTCTCAAGGTCAAAACTAGTCCTAAAACCACTTTTACTATTAAATGCTAAATTTTTAACCTAAATTGACTGGTAGAGAGCAAAACAAATGGTGAAAAAATATTTTTGAGATTTTGACTCATGTGGAGGACCAAATGGTCCAGACCTGAAAAAAAATTTTGTTTCGCCGAATTTGAGCAGAAACGTAATCAGTCGGTTAAATTATGCACTTTAAAGCCCCTAAACTGAACCTAAACTCATTTTCCCAAGCTCTCGTTGTGCTTTTGAAATCTACATAAAGCTACCCGAAAAAAGTGCCCCCTAGATACTGAATAGCGCCTAGAAGGTCATTTTCAACGTGTCAAAATGTTGGTTTTTCAGTTGAAATCCTAAAAAATTTATGTTTAGTAGCTTATTATCTTGTGCTAAAAATGTCAAATTCGTTCGCAGCGCCCTCCATTACACTGCTCAGCAAATTGGAAAATCAAAAATATAGGTGGCCCCAACCAAACTTCTTTAAATTCTTTGCCTTAAAGCTGGAGCTGTCAATCACTAGTTAGAGTCAGAGTTGAGATAATACGTAATTTGTCGTTACTTTCAAGACATCTGAGCAATCGTCACAACGCCACAACGGGATCAATTGCAGCCGACCGTGTAGCGACTCATGGTGATAAATGGGCAGGACGTGGACATTGTGACTGTTTTTCGCAAAGGAGCATATGACAAAACGTGCACTTATCTCTATGGAGCATCTGGTGATTGGATGATGTTTCTGAGGTGAAGACGTGGGTCGGCCATGTGGAGATCTTGGATGTGGAGCTGTTTGTGTTGCGCATTTGACTGCTTCGCAATAAATGAATTCGTGAAAAGATTCCAAGTAACGTACAGAAAAAGGAAAAGAAATGTGGCCTTAAAACAAAAATCCCTAAATTTTAAAATAAGGCTTTTCATGTACCTGCTCCCGATAATTATACCTTCACTTAAGTAAAAAAGTTTATTATCGTTTGAATAAAGGAATACATGAAAAAGATTCCATTCAGCTTCCTTTAAAACTTAAAAATGTAAAAAAATTGAGTAAAAAAATAACATCAAACCATCGATCAGCCGCTTCCTTTAGTTTCTTTTCGTTTCTAAAAACGAAAAGCTTCGAGTTTGAATGAAAATGAGTAGGCCTTTCTGCTTGACTTTTGGTCTTGAGCTTGTGAATTGGACATGACCTAAGAAAGAAAAAATTAGTAACGCAATAAAATCTCAAAAAAGACGAAACGGACTAAAACTACACTTTCGGGTTGACTTTTCTTATTTCGGATGTTACAATCATTTTAGAGAGGAATAGAAAAAGGATACTTTGAATAAAAGATCGTGTTATATTCAACCTGGTCTTCTCTTTTTTTCGATCACCCTCTAGATCTCGTCTTCTATTCGGAAGCGCTCTTTTATTCTTCTTAATAGTCTTCTATTTCTTGCCCTTAATAGTCTTCGGTCTTTATTCGGAGATATACGATAGACTAAAATAAACAATAAACAAAACAAACCAAATTCCTCGGACGATACAATTCCGGTTGATCAGCCATTTTCGGGCCAATTCTTCCCGTTTTCATCAGCAAAATAGTTTGAAAACTATTGTGTAAATACAAATATTCTCTCTAATAGTAGTGCACACTGAGCGTCGCCTAAATTCCTCGAAATCTCGAGAACCGCTTATTAGAACCTATATCGATCTTTTTAGGGTATTTGAGTATTGAGCTTCTGCAAAAGCTTGGAAACCGTAAAATAGTCACCAACTGGACTCGCCGCGGTACACTACTATTATAGGAAAAACGGTAATTAAACACTCCGCCTTATTTCCTCGTCATGATCGTAGTCTTTACTAAACATTGAGGCAAATGGAGTGCTTCGGATTCCATAGTGGCATGTTCCTCTTGAATTGGATCCATAGCGATTGATCCCGGTGGATTATGTCGTTATATACATTTCAAATCATCTTGAAAGTAACGACTAAAATAAAGTATTGTCTCAATTCTGACTCTGACTAGTGATCGCCAGCTAAAGCTTTAAAGCAAAGAAGTAGAAATGTAAAGAAGTTGGTACTTTGATGGTTGGAGGGCCACCTATGTTTTTGATTTCCCAGTTTTCTAGAGGTAGTCGGCTGGAGAACGAATTTATCATTTTATCATAAGATAATAAACGAATAAACAAAAATTTTTAGCATTTCATTGAAAAACCAACATTTCGACATCGTTTAAAATTACACATCTAGGCGCTGTTCATGTTGGGAAGCGGGGCACTTTTCTCTTCAAAATCACTCACTCCTCTGGTAGCTTTATGCGTAGATTCCGGAAAACACAACTATAGCTTCTGGCGGAATGAGTCGATTTGGGGCTCCCACCGTGCATAATTTAACCGACTGAAATAAAAAAGTATTTTTCCAAATTTCGACCATTTAACACCCAATGAGTCGGGTAAGATCTCAAAAAATATTTTTTCAATTGGTTTTACCTCTCTACCACGTCAATTTGTTAAAAAATGAATATTTGAGTGGTTAGAAATGATTTTGGCTCTAGTTTTGACCTTGAGCAGGCCCTAATAGTGTACAGCTTAAGTACACAAATTCTAAAGTTGCATTTAAAGTGCAAAAAAAAGTATCGTTTTCAACGTGTCGAAATTTCGGCTTTCGATTGAGAACTTATTCTAAATCTGTCAAATTCGGGCTCAGCGTCCACGATTACTCCAAGAAAAGTGGAAAAATCAAAAATATAGGTGGCCCCAACCACCAAAACACCAGAAGTTTCTCAAGCCATTGTGGATTTGTGCCAGAAAACAAAGCCGATCCCGGCTTGATCCTAACCTCTTTTGATTTTATTTCAGTCAAAATTACATTTTTTTATTTATAAGTATTCATAACCGTTTACTCAGGACCTATTTAAGAACACCTATAATTTTATTTCCATAGACCTTGATTATCAAGAAGCTAGTCCATAATATTAGGCTGGCTAACAAGTAATGACGGATTTGCTGGCAGATGGTCTCAAAACTAAACCAATCTTAACGAGTTTGATCTTATTCGAAAAGTATTCAATAGGAACACACTGAAAACCATTTTTGAGTCGTTCGGTTTTAAAGTCTTTAAAAGCATTTAAGTGAGCGGTCCGATCGAAAAAGTGTCAAAGTCACATTTCGACAATTTTTTTAGTTAAAAATCTAGGCTAAAAATATATTTGCTCCGCGGCACGAGTTTCGGGAGTAGACACCCTCAACTTGGATCCGTTCTTCTACAAGTGTGTTTTTGAATATGGACAAAAACTGAATACGGCATCGGATTCACCGTCAGCTTGATGCAAAAGAAATTTAGGACGGTATAAAATTTTCTATTTTAATCAGCAATCTTATTAGATTTTCCTTGTATATTTATACTCTTAGATATTTACTTTATTTTTACGCTTTTTTCTAATTCAGAGCTTTTACCTTTTAATTAATAGTTGCTTTAGATCTGGTGGGTGGAATGTAGGTTGTGCCGCCTGTGTCTTCTCTACGATTTCTAGATGAGCAAAAGCGCTGCCGAATCACACATCGTCATTGCCGTTCCGCTTTTGGAGAACAAGTTATGACCGAAAGATCCTGTAAGCTCTAGTTGGCCCGATTCCGAGAAGGTATTGAATCACGTGAAGACGAACCACATGGGCATCGCTCGGCAGCGAACGATAATAATGGATTGGAACAAATTATTGAAGCCGATCCAATGCAAACTGCCCGAGGCTTGCCAAACATCTCCATGTGATCAATCAGCAATTTTCATTTGAAAATAATCGGAAAGACCTGGAGATTTGGATGAACGAATTACTTTCAATCACAGAATCACGAGTTCTTCAATAAGAGGATCCGCAATCTGAGCAACGTTGGAGGATGTTATAGAATCATTGGAGGGGATGTCATAGATAACCATAGAAAACTATGATGCTTATTTTTTTGGAATAAATTGTTATCTAAAGAAATTTTGATTAAATTTAATGTTTATAAAAAACCGAGATTTCTGAGTCATCAATACAGTATTCTCATAGAAGCACATCTGCTTAAGTTAGAATACGGTAGGTTGAACACGGTAGGTGAAAAGGTTAATAGTTTGAATACGGTAGGTGAAAGGTAGATTACGGTAGGTCAAAAATAGAAGCACATTTGCTTCTATTTTTCAACCCTTTCCCTCAAATTACTTCTGTTGGAGACTGTCCCTCCATTAATAAAGTGGTAGTATATATCAAGCTAGAAGACGCTTTTGTCCGCCCGTCCCTCTGTGCGCGGCGATTGGCAAAAGGGCGGGACTTAGATGTGGAAAACGTGGACGATAGTGAGCTTTACTACTTGGTATTGAATAGAGGGTACTTGTCGGTTATACATCCACAAAGACTCATCTCGGATGAGCAGCTGATGCCAGTCTTGCCAGTTATCGATTCTCGTTCGACTGATCGACTGGCCCCGTTCACTTCAGGCGAGCACTCTACTTCACTGAACATCACCCCTTACTAGTTGTCAGCTCCTTGCTTAACCGAAAGAGATGAGAGAGTCTCTGCGGATGTATAACCGACAAGTACCACAATTTTAGATGAGCTGCTTATTTAGAGGAAGCTTGTAAAAAATGGTTCGACGATTTAGAGAAGGAGACAAGCTCTGCAGGGTCGAGGACGTGGTCACCAGCGCTCCAACGCTCAACGATGACGATCTTCGAGCAGCCATAGAAGATGGTCCAACCTTGTCAACTCGGGACTTGCAACGATGTTTGCTGTAGGCCGCACAACTATTGGGGACCATTTACATCCGTTTGGCTAAAGCGAACTCTCGTCGGAAAATGGGTATCCCTTTAACTTAGTGACGCTAATAAAGCTTCTCGAGTGATATGGTTGGTATTCTTCTTCGTCAAGCAAAATCGAGGTTTTGGGACACTATTGTGACGGTCGAAGAAAATGGATTTACTTACGATAACCCATCGCAAAAGCGGCAGTGGTATAGTCAAGGAGAACAGCCAAAAACGACGCCACACCGTGAGCCGCAGGGAAGAAAGGTCAGGTTATCTGTTTGGTGGAATTCCGTGGTCTTATACACTTTGAGGTTCTACCTTCTCAAAGTCACCTCAGATCTATAGTACAACAGCTGGAATGATTAGACCAGGCTCTCAAATCAAGACTGGGAGAGAGCTGCAAGATAACGCGCGCCCACACACAGCAAAAGCAAGACGTAGGAAAACACGAGGAAGGGAATGTCTCCGCATCCGCCGTATATTCCAGATCCTGGCACCCTCAGACTACCACTTATTCCGATCCTATAAGCAATTCCTGTCCGATAAACACTTCAAGGACCAAGACGAAGTCCGAATTTGGGTAGGCCAATACTTCGACTTCCAGCCTCAGTACTTCTTCAGCAAAGGGATCCGAGATTTGAAAGAAAAATGGAGAAAGACTATTGCCAACAACAGAGAATATCTTGGGTTGACCAGCGCATGGTTTTCTTTTGTGGGGAAATAAATTTGTTTTTCATTAAAGGGTATTTTCATTCCGGACAACCTAACAGTTACTTCAGTATGATCAAACAGTGGTATTAGGTTGGAAAGAAAGTTCTCCGGAAAGTTTGCACGGTAGATTTCTCGAAAACCAAGCTTAAATTCTTCCCAGATATTTGATAAATTTGTCCATATTTCAAAAAGATTTCGATAAAAAATCACAGGTGGGTTTCAGGTAAAAAAATACGAGATTTCTTCAGCTGAGTAATTTGGTCACTTTTGATAGACCAGCCTTTAGACAAGTTTTAATGGGTAACTCCACATCTTTACCTCAGAAATCATCCAGTCACCAGAGGCCCCATAGGGATACGTGCGCACGTTTCGTGATTTGCTCCTTTTCGAAAAACAGTCACAATGTCGACACGTCCTCCCATTTATCACCATAAGTCGCTGCACGCTGCACATCAGCGAAAAATCACTTAAAATTTAAGGACTTTTTAAAAGGCCGCATTTCTTCTTTCTTGTTCTCTTGCGTTACTTGGAATCTTTTCCATGAATTCCTATATTCAAACGATATCAGCCATTAAATGCACAACACAAACATCTCCCAGATCACGTGAACATCCCCCCAACACAACATCACTCCACAATCAGCCCAAATGGCGCGACTCCACGTCTTCACCTCCAGAAATCATCCAATCACCAGATGCTCCATAGAGATAGGAAAACGTTTGTGACTTGCTCCCTTTCGAAAACAGTCACAATGTCGCCACGTCCTTCCCATTTATCACCATAAGTCGCTGCAAGCTCTGCGAAGGCGATTGGATCCTGTCGTCGACGTTCTCGCCATTGGAAACGGTCTTGAAAGTAACGACTAAAATAAAGTATATCTCAATTCTGACTCTGACGAGTGATTGACTGAGCTCCAGTTTTAAGGCAAAAAATTTAGGAAGTTTGGTACTTTGATCATTGGGGGCCACCTATATTTTTGATTTTCCAATTTTCTGTGGCGCTACTGGGTTGGGAAGGGGGCACCTTTTTGTTTTCAAAACCGCTTTTCGGGTAGCTCTATGCGTGAATTCCGAAAAACACAACGAGGCTTGCGAAAATGAGTTTAAGTCCAGTTTTGCGGCACCAAAGTGTATATTTAACCTACTAATTACGTTACTGCTCAAATTGAAGCGAAATAAAAAAATTTTTCAAGTTTCGACCATTTGGTCCACATGAGCCAAAATCTCAAAAAAAAAAGTGTTTTCAATTTGTTTTGCCTCTCTACCAGTCAATCTAAGTTAGAAAATCAATATTTAGTGGTTAAAAATGATTTTGGGTCTAGTTTTGACCTTGAGAAGTGCCCCAATAGTCGATAGTACACGAATTTAAGGTTGCATTTATAGTTCAAGAAAAGTGTGGATTTCAACGTGTCGAAATAAGTCGGCTTTTCGATTTAAAAACCTATTCTAAAACTGTCAACATTCGTGCTCGGTTACCCCAAGAAAAGTGAAAAAAAATCAAAAATATAGGCGGCCCCGCAACCACCAAAAAACCAGAAATTTCTCAAACCCGTGTAAAGCAGGGGCTTGTAAAAAGCCAGGCGCGATCCCGGCCTGATCCTAACGTGCTTTTGTTTTATTTCCGTCAGAATTAGATTTTCTATTGATTAGCTATCATAACCGTTTACTAGGGACTGTTCAAGAAAACCTATGATTTAATTTTCAAGAGTCTATTTAGGTTTAGGGCCCGACGTTGATTATAAGAAGGAAGGCCATATATATTAGGCTGGCTAAGAAGTGATAGACGGAGATTTGCTTGCAGATGGTCTCAAACCTAACCAATCTTAACGCGTTTGGACTTATTCGTAAGCTGTAGGCAATAGGAACACAGTTCCGAAAACCATTTTTGATTCGTTTGGTTTTCGCTAAATTTTTAAAAAGCATTTAATTGAGCTCGGACAGATCGAAAAAGTGTCAGTGAGATGGCTTTGCGGCCGGACCCCTTGATTATAACAAGCTAGTCCATAATATTAGGCTGGCTACCGCAAGTAATGACGGATTTGCTGGCAGATGGTCTCAAACTAAACCAAACTTAAGGAATTTGATCTTATTCGAAAATTGCATTTGATAGGAACACTGTAGCGCGAAACCATTTTTTGATTCGTTCGGTTTTAAAATTTTGATAAGCATTTAAAGTGAGCTCGGTCAGACTCGAAAAAGGTGTCAAAATCAATTTCGTCAATTTTTCGGTTACAAAGCCCAGGCTAAAATAGGTTTGTTCCCGCGCACGATTTTCCGAGTAGACACCCAAGCTTTGGATGCGGTTCTTGTGTGTTTTTGAATATGGACAAAAACTGAATACGGCATCGGATTCACCGTGTCCGCTTGGCGGTTGCATTTCAACGGCGTCAATATCTGCTGGTACCATTTGTGGCACCTTCTTTTGTCTTTTGCTAAAAGGAGTTGAAGTGGTAAGTTGCCAGTCGACTCCTCGACCCTCGGATCAACGAGTCGCCAAGCCCCGGATACAAATTTAATGATCCTGAATGTGATTTTGACCCTTTTTGGGTACCTAGCTGACTGAGTGCATCACGTAAAGGCTTAAGCAGAAAATTTGGAAAAACGGAACGCATCCAAGCAAATGTTCTTCGCTACTGTGTGTCCTCTTGAATACACCGCTTTGAATAAGACCAACATCTCCGTTAAGTTTGAGACCAGCTCCCAGCAAATCCACCATTACTTATTCGCCAGCCTAATAAATACTGGTCTGACCTGATTTCTTCTTTGCATCAGGCTTTGATCTGTTCGGAAAGCCACCACGAGAAAGACAAATACCAATAGTTCGCAAATTCCAGCACAGAAGTTAAATTGTATCGGACAAAGCCACAGGAGAACGCCGTTCTCATAAAATAGTAGCTGGTCCGTGACTGGGCCCCTGATTCTCAGTTAAGAGCATTCGAGATAGTCTGGCCGGTTGAACATGCGGACTTGCTTCCGGATGTGAATAGTACAGAAAACATTGCAAGACAAAGTTTGGATTCTAGAAATCTTTCAATACGGCTCCTTTCTGGTAGACATCCACGAAAAGGTAACCCTTGATTTTCAATCAATGAGGAATCGATACTGTAGTACTTGTTGCAACACCTCCGTCAGAACGCTGGTTAGACCTATGAGAATGATTGTTAAAGAATTAAAGGAATAGCGCTTCACCAAAAAGGGAACAGGAAAATGAAAGCTTGACGAGAGAATCGAAATGATCTTGTGGTGCTTGATCTTTCGTACTCCATCCGATATCTATTTTGAAGCAATAGCTCTGAACATTGATCGTTCACTTGCAGCCCAATAAATGTATGGACCAGTACCGAGCATTACGAAACAAGAAGCTTCACATATTCCACACGGAAAGAATGCTAGTTGTTGAAGTCGACCGCGGTTCTTTGATTCATCTCCAACTTTCGCACAATACCGGATACCGAGGTCCAACTGAGTCCATCAATAATGGTAAAATGGGAGACGGATTTTGTGCTCATCCATGAGAGGCAACACGTGTCGATCGCTGTCCAGCACGACGTTTTGTCACATCCTATTTGAGATTTGATTGAGCGAAGCCTACAACGTGATGGGGCGTATGTGCGAGTAGTAAGCAAGATGCCGCGTTGTTAAAGAACGAGATTGCATCAGCTTCCGTGGTCGGTAAACGAAACATGCTTCCATCGCGCCATTCACTACAGCGGGATGCCAATTTGGCGGATACAACGGAAAGGAACCATTTTCGCGTTGACGGGAGCTAAAACTCATATTATCGGTGTTAACCAAAAGATTTTGGATTTTGAAGCCATTCTGCATTTTCTCTTGTTGTTTATACTGGGTGCTGCCCTGATGTCCAACTCTTTTGATCCTCTTTAACTCCGTGATGGTCGCAGCCATCCACTTTGAATTTTTCCTCTTCTTCTGACTTTTGGATCCAATTTGCCTAAAAGCTTCCTGTCCCTGCCCTCTCTCGTGGATTTACTGCAACAACTTTTTTTTTTCGCAATACCTTTAACTATACGTAAAACTCACCCGTGCCTGTGTAGCATCCAACATTGAGAACGACTTCACCTTTGTACACCCATTACGCCGCGATCCACAAGTGATATGTTTTTTGTGTCTGAGGGAAAATCCATCTTGTGCTTGATCTGAAAACATTTTTGAGGATAAACTGAAAAGAAACTCCCACTGAACAAAAGTGGTCTGATCAGCACGTCGTGAAATCGTTCGATCGATCCAAAAATATTTACTCGGACCGGCGATGAGAAGGCTGGCCCTAGCGACCAAAAGCCTTGAGCCAGGGGCCGGAACATAGCTGCGGGCAAGTTTGATCGAGTCCGAGCTCAGGTTTACACCGGGCCGAGCCTGGAAAGCTTTTCGCGAAACATCGCTTACTTAGATCGTCTCTATCGCTCGTAAAGTTTCTCCAGTTGCCAGGGGCCAATGAATGCGAATGCTTTCACTCCGGTTCTCTGCACTTTCCATCCATTCTAAAACAGCCAATAGACGAGTTGGGTAACAAAAAAAGAACAAAAAATCGATCGAAACAAACGGGCCTTCATTTTCGTCACCATTTGGCCAGTGAAGCCACAAACAAAAAAACGAATTCTTCATTTACAGCCAACTGAAAAGTAAATTTGATGAAATCTAAGATTGGAAAAAGATATAGGTTTAGTAAAAACGAGAAGTGTTGTTCAAATAATCATCAAAAAATTTATGGGGAAAATAAAGTTTGAAAGTTGAAAGTTGAAATTTGGACCCGATGTCTATGTGGTGTCTGGTAATTCTAAAAGAATTTTTTTAATGGAAGACCACATTTTCTCCCATTTAATAAATCGCCCAAAGAAGTAAATGGAAGAAAGAGAAGACAAATTTCAGCGTTACGATCAACTGGGGTACTAGTGAAGTAGCTGAGTAGCCATATATTTTTGCTGAAGAGACGAATACTATTTAGAAATAAAGTATCGAAATGAAGATTTACAATAACTCATGAAAATGGAAGATGCATTCAGTAATCAATAAGAAGCCTCCATTTGTCTCTGCTCTTCTGGCAATGTTTAGTAAAGATTACGATGATGAACAGAAATAAGGTAAGTTTTTAATTACCGTATTCTCTTCTCTATCAGTAGTGCACCCGGCGAGCCGAGTTGGTGATGATCTTACGGTTCAAAGTTTTCGCAGAAGCTCAAGATCAAATCCCCAAAAGATCGATAGGTTCTGATAAGCGGTTCTCGAGATTCAGAGGACCCGGCGACGCTTTGGGTGCACTACTATTATTAAGAAAGTATGGTAGTTATGTCAATAGTTTCAAACTATTTCGCTTAGTGATGAAAACTTAAATTCGTCCGAATATGGGGGATCAACCGGAATTATCTGTCCGGAGAATTTCCATCGTTTGTTTATTGTTTATTCTGAAATTGTAAAAGAAAAGTTTAGTATTAAAAGCTTAAAAAAAGAGAGCTTCATTCGCAAAGTGCTTGTAGTGTTTACTGAGTTGTTGTTTTAAATAGGTTAGGACACACTGGGGTGCCTACTGGGCAACAGAATAGCAGATGTCAAGCAGATTTAGCCAAATTCATCCTCACAGGAACATTAAGGAACCGGTTCTCTTCAGTGGTTTTTAAAAAGATCGAGGATTAAAAATTAGCAAAATGTAAGAACGATGAATCTTAAAATAAACCTTTTAAACTAAGGTGCTAGACTAATGAGATCTAACTACTGGGATAGTACTCCAACTCCAACTTAATCCAACTTACTAAAACTATGAAATAAATAGGCAAGAAGTAAAAAGAAGAAGCAATAAAGATTTCATTGCTTGTTTTGTGATTTTGCTGGTTATTTGAAGACATTTAAGTCTTAAAGAATCTAAATGGAATCAATGAAATCTAATCGAGAAATCAGTTTTAAAGATGTGAATGTAATAAAAAAATCAATTTTAAAATCAGCTAAATAAAAGTCATTTTAAAATTTAGGGACTGGTTTGAAGGTCGCATTTCTTTTTTTCTTCTCTTTTCTTGGGTTACGGGGAATCTTTTTCATGTATCTTATCTGTAAATGATATAGAAGCCGTTAAATGCACAACACAAACATTTCCACATCCAGCTGCACATGGCCGACTCCATGTCTTCACCGAAGTAATCACCCAGCTACCAAATGCTCCAAAGAGATAAGTACACGTTTGGTGATTTGCTCCTTTTCGAAAAACAAATACAATGTCAGTGCCTCCGGCCCATTACAACCATAAGTCGATACGGGCCTGTTATGATTGATCTCGCCATTGGTGGGGTCTGTAAACAAAAAGTAGCTAAAGATGCCTGGGGAAATGGACGTAATTGACTCACTTCATTGAAAATCGGTTTAATTTCAAACTCGGGGTTCTGCTGTTTCACCCATAGCATAACAACAATGTAACAACAAATAATAAATGTGTATTTTCAGAAATGCTTGTCCGAAAGGAGAATCGAGAGACGCTATGCTTTGAAAGTCGCAGAGTCGAAGGCGGCCATCTCGCGAAAGCAATCGATCAAGATGTAATATAGGTGGCCGACCACATTTGACTTTATGTTGCTTTGACTTGTAGATGATAAATTATCAAAACCTATTGAACCTATACATAACCAAAAGTGTGGTAGAAACTGTAGTTTGAAAATTTAGAATTATTTTACAAGAGATCTCCTAGTTTGAGTTCTTGGGCATTCATCCAAAAAAAAAAAAAAAAAAACGCCTCTGGTGCCGAAAGTGATATTGAGGTTCACACGAGATTTGGATTATTTGAACTCACAGAGAAACCATTTGATGCACTTATCGATTCTGATAATAGCTATTAAATGTTGATTATTGCCGTCAGCCTGGGCGTGTAAAGATGCCAAAAATGTTTTTGTTTATACAAATGTTCTACAAAGACAAGCTTATTTAATTATTGATTAGAAATGAGAACAGTTTACTCGAATGGCATCGTATTTTCGGGCGGATCTTTTTGCAAGCTAACCCTTGATGGCTTCTTGCAGACGAAGCGTGTTCGGTGCCCCAGGAGTCCAGCCCCATCCTCGGAGACCGCACGAGCCATGGTTTGCAATTCGGGAATCAGAAACAGTTAGAAGGCTACAACTCACTTGTCCATTATAAAAGTCACCCAACATCCCATTCGAACATAATCAGCAGGCGATCCATCAGTCCACATCTCCAGCCAGCCCAATTGTCGCATTCCCATAGTAGCCAAGGCCGTAGGCATAGGAATAGCCACATGCATAATGCCTTCCAGGAGCCAGCATTGAAAAATTCTTCTCCATGAACGGGGAATTTGACTAGCCTCCTGAAGAAAAAAATTTTGAGAAGAAATGAGTTTACCTTGGACGATAATTTGACGAAAATGGTGATTTCGGGCTTTTAAAAACAAGTGATCTGTTACAGCTACATCTTTTCACCATCACAAAGTCATTAGTTTTTCCGAATCCGAACGAACTGATACCAAATGAGCATCCATTTTGACACATCGACTAAGCCATTGTCACGTTGTACACTTCAATGAACACCGTCTGGAGAGAGGTGAATTTAAAAAGAGATCCTAAAAAGAAATCCCACAGTAATGAAAACTTTCACTTACGTGTGTAAATAATAGCAGTAGTCAGTCTGATTGTTGTAGACCCAACCATAGGAACATTTCAGCCTGAAATTCATCTTGTAACATTTAGATGGGGGATGCCAGTGGATTGGGTTGGCTACTAAGGAATGAGTCAATCAAAGAAAAGAAATTTTGTCAACGAGGATCCATCAGAATAGGTCCAAATTGATTTGAGTTCCGCTCAACGCCAAGTCGCTGAAATAGTATTCTTAGTTGAAATTATTTCATCAATTAATTTGAATTGAAAATTTGTGGGATTCAAAAATGTTCGTGATTTTGATTGGATCACCGCGCATCGAATGGTATTTTGTGAGAACATCGGTATAGGAATCGATATGAAAATGAGATAATTTGACTTTTTAACGTAGATAGTGTCATTTTTGAAACACGTAAGCCTTAAATAGCAATGTAAAGAGCCCAATTGGATGGTAGCAGAATCGGAGCTCAGTGAATGAGTGACTTAAATATGTGTAGATTCTCATATTTTTCTGGCGATTAGGTTTGAAGTCAAATGATTAGAGGGTGTGCCAGCCAGGGTCAGAATTTTGTGGGCTCCTGCAAAATGATAATAGATCGGATCATTCAAGGCCGTCCGATCCGCTGGTCTAATGATACAAAATCAAGGCTTTAATGGATCATTGGAAATGCTATTTTTCCTCAGGCTTTACATTTTGAAAGCCAAGTAAGCTGAATCAAATTGAGAAACTCAAATCAAATCAAATCAAATCAAATTGAGCAGAAAACTACTTTAAAGGTGGGAATGTAATCAATCATTATGTTCGACTTAAAAAGGTCCACTACACAGAAAAGTCATTAAAAAATTTAGGACTTTGTTTTAAGGCTTCATTTCTTCTCTTTCTTACGGCGTCACTTGGAATTTTTCATGAATGCCTCTATTCAAAACGACATTATTAAGCAGTTAATGCACAACACAACATCTCCACATCCTAGTGCACATGGTCGACTCCACGTCTTCACCCCAGAAATCATCCAATCACCAGATGGTCTATAGAGATGAGTACACACGTTTTGTGATTTGTTCCTGGGCGCTCATAATGTCGACACGTCCTTCCCATTAAACACCATAATCTGCTGCACGCTTTAAGTAAAGGCGATTGATCCCGTCGTGAAGTTATTGTGTCGATTTCAAAAATGTCTTGTGGCAACGACTAAAATAAAGCATTATCTCAATTTCCAAATTTCGACCATATTTGTCCCCAGGGGTCAAAATTCAAAAATATGTTTTTCAATTTGTTTTGCCTCTCTACCACAGTCACCGGAAGGTAAATTATTCAGTGGCCAAAAGTGTTTTTGCTGGGGCACTAGTTTTGACCTGAGAAGTGCCCCAATAGTCGATAGCTTGCGTAAATTTAAAGTTGCATTAAAGTGCAAAAAGTGTAGTTTTCAACGCGTCGAAATTTCGGCTTTTCTGATTGAGAACTTATTCTAAAACTGTCAAATCTGTGCTCAGCCCAAGAGCCGGGGGAAATCATTGAAATATAGTGCGTTTCAAATTCTTAAACGCACCCTCTAAAATGATGAATTTTGCATTTTGAACACCGCTGCAACTCATTAATCTTTTTCGATTAGAAAGCGGCATGTCTTAAAACTATATAAACACGAAAAAATAAGCATACTGTAAAAGCAAAAATTTTCAAAATAGAAACTTTTGCTAAATCAAATCGTTTCGGTTCCTTAAACGCACCCGCCTTTGCTTGCGTTGTTTTTTTGAAATTCTTCAAGGTTTTGTTGTGCATATTTTATTAAATTTATACTTTTGTTAATTTCCAGGTAAATGGCATACGGAAAGCTGCTCACGGACTATGGGAAAGTGCCGCCAGATTGCGTCGGATCACGTCGACTCAATATGGAAAATCGTAAAAAATTTGGGCCGATCCGGACTTGCCAAAAGTGAAAATGTCATTAGTTGTTCGGATATAAACGAGCATTTTAGTAGTCGACAAAATTTATCTTAAAAACAGAAACAACACAATTTAATCTAGCCAATATTCACCATGTTCTTGATTACTTTGCCATCTTTTTGCGCAAAGAATTGATGCCGCTATTGAAAAATTCAGCCGGTTGTATACTGGAAAACCAAGGACCCAATTCTTAGATCAACACTTCACGGTTTTTGAATTTCTCATTGGCCAGAAAGTTTTGAATCGACCGGAATCAAGGCGTAATCTGAGAGAGTCAAATCAAGAAGCATACGGCGGATGATAAAAACTCCGGTCCCCAGTCGCTGGGTTTTTGCTGAGTCATTTCTGTGGTAACGTGAGGTCCAGCGTTGTTATGGATGAAACTTTATCTTTGATGCGTTCGGCCCCTGTAAACGAATGAGTATTTCACGGATCCGATCAAGTTGCCGTTTGGAGAGGTCGGATGCGACCGTTTGGCCGGGTTTAGGCTCGGTGTCTGGCCAAGCGCGATCTTGGTTATTCCACCATAATGATAGCATGATTCTCTTTCCCATGAAAAACTGGTTTCACGAATGGATTTGGCTGCTCTCCGGGTCCTGTCATTCCGTTTTCTCGAATAGTATTATCGAAATGGATCCACTTCTCATCTCCAGTAACGAGAGAATCAAAAAGCCATGATCTTAGCGCGCGGCGGATGAGGATTCCGGGAATAGCGACCCGCAGAGTTTTTCTGGTACTACTTAATCAGGATAGCCATTCCCCGCATCTGACTCGTCTTCCAATGGCGTGAGATGCTCATCAATGGTA
>CAUEEP010000277.1:0-26372 GCA_958450365.1 Mesorhabditis belari | reverse complement strand
GTTTTTAGGCGGTTCGGGCGAAAATTTTGAGATGTTGGGCCGGGCTGGTGACGATGCTTCAGTGAAATTCAAGAAATGAAAGACGCATGATCACTCATGCGTCTTTCATTTCTTGATTTCCTTGAGCTCGATCTGACGGAGAATTTCAGATCCGAGATTTGACAGATCGGAGAATTCCTCATTGTAACCCAATCAAACAGAAAGAAAAATAGTTGGAAAGATTTCCTGGCAAAAATCAATGCTAGAATCGCTAGAATCAATGCTTATGTCCGTTCACATTCTTCTTTTCAGCCTAAGCGGCTCAATACCTAACATTTAAGTTTTTGGGGTCTATATGGGTTTTTGAGTTTTCGAGTAACGCTGATAGTCTTTTTTGATAAAATTTCTTCACAAACGGTGTTTCGCTAAATTAACGCAGTTATATGACAAAGATTCATGATGTTTCTAGAGCTCATCTGGCGATAAGTTAAGTCAACGAAAAAAATTGGGTTTTTTTGAGTATTAGGGCTCACGAATCTTTCCAAAAAGTTCTTTCACAAACGATGCTTGTTCGAAGTCTAAAGCTCATGTCATTTGGCCACTACACCCGGTTGACATTCCCTTGTTGATCGACATTCAGAAATATGACCCCAGCTCTTCGTGAGATTTATAAAAGAAATCTGAAAAAGAATCTTTAGCCCATTGTTCTTTGAAAAATATAAAAGAAAATAAATCCATTCTTTCCCCAATTTTTCTCTGTACAAACAGATTTGTTTTGTAAAAATACTAAAAGTTCGTCAGAATTACATGTTACCTGTTCAATCTTAGATTTCAGTTATTTTTTCGTATTTCATCTTTTACCTATTCTCAGTTATTCACTGAATGGGGATCAGTTTTGAAAATTCCAAAGCAAGCCCCATTTGATGAGAACAAATTCGAGGATTCGTTGCTTTGCGCTAAATCGAAATCTTCCAAAGAGTTAACTGGAAATGAACTTTTCCTATTCAAAGCTACAACAACCCAAGAGTTAGTTATCGGTTTTATCTATATTGAAGGGACTAATCCATTTACAAACATATTGCTTCATCATTTGTAAACAAAAACGTTAAAACATGAATTATCCTTAAATATCATGCCTAAACCACACAGATCACTGAAAAATACCTTGTTTTAGATCTTTGGTGAACCTGTACGATGCACGCATATGTTAGGGATCAGAAATTTAGTTGAATTGAATCGAGATTGGAGTAAAGTCGAGAATCTTCAAATTCTTTTGGACGACAAAGAGATCGCTTCTAAAAGCGTATGCTTTATTTCAAAACTTCTTTTTGTCCATATTGTAGACCTGCTATCGACTCGGATTTGATCGGAAAGTCTTACTTTGGATAGGATCAGATCCAGATCTAAAATCCAAACTTATGGATCGAATTGGATCCATTTGGATTCAGATCGGCTCCGATTTGATTTGGATTGGATCCGATTTCATTCGGAGGTTGGATCCGATTTGATTCCGATTGGATCCGATTTGGTTGGATTGGATCCGATTTCATTCGGGTTGGATCCGATTTGATTCGGATCGGCTCCGATTTGATTTGGATTGGATCCGATTTCATTCGGGTTGGATCCGATTTGATTCGGATCGGATTCAATTCAACCTCAGATCCAAAGTTTCCCATATTTAATCCACGGAAAGAGGTTGAATTCCAGAGATAAAGCCTTCTTCCCGGACCTACCGGAATGCCCGAACTAGGGATCGTCGAGTCTACTTTCCTTCAACAGTTCCCTTACAGAGGGACAAAAATGTAGTTGGATAAAAAAAATACCATAGCTATGAATATGGCGTCGAAATTTCAGTTACATATTGTTGATATGGAAAATAAAGAAGACCAAACCTCAATGATTGAGCTCTCTACGAGAGACCGATTTGACCAATTTTGAATACGCAAGGACTCTACTCGAGCCGCTGATCTGGTCCGCATTTAATTCCATACTTATGGGGTGTTCAAAAGTCACTTAGAAACGGAAGTTTGACTCGAAGGACAAGCTATTTTGAAAGACTGAAGCCGGATTATGTAAATTCAGGTTTTTTACCCCTACTATAGCTTTTTTTTTGCGCAAGAAGTTGCAACTCTAAACAACTTTTTGATGGGGTCCATCCGAAAACAGCGCCGATGCAAAACGGTTTTCTTTTACAATGTACGGGCATACTCGGGGTAAAAATGCCCCTGAATTTTCGAATCCGGCGTTAGTTTTCCGAAATTCACGTGTTTTTCAAGTCAAAAAATTACTGCTAGAAAGAAAAAGTATAAGAACTTTTGGCACACTTTGTAGAACAATATACAAAAAAACATAAATCTGAATGATAGATTCTAAAATTCCAATAGATTAGAGCCAATAGAGCCAATAGATTCTCAAATTCCCCTTGATTTTGTAAGAGTTTTAGTCGAAAATGAAAAAAAAAAGACAGATTTAAATATTCAGTATGAAAAAAGATTTAAATATTCAAAAATAAATTCTAAATTTAGGGCTCAAGATTTTCTACGTCTTGCTTTACTTTTGGAAATGGAGACCCGAAATGAGAATGGATCGATAATCATCCCAATTGTCTCAGCATCAGAAAATGTTATGAAAGTGTTGGATTATTATGGGAAAGAAGTTGCAAATAGCTATGAAACTTTTATGAAAAACGGTTTAGAATAACGTGGCCACATATCCGATTCCGATGCTTCCATTCACCGATAAGTTATGAAAAATAGGCAGACTTTCTAATAATTAGAAAGAATTCATTAAACAGTTTGATAGTCAAAGTCTCAAAGTCTTTCATAGTCTCATTAACGTGATTTGACTGTATCTGACTGTATTTGGCTCCAAATTTTAGATCAACTCGAATAGAAATGCTTCACTTCACAGCAAGACCGCGTTCTTTTCAATGGAATATTTGATTATGATGTTTGAAACGCAGGCGAAAAGGCTTCTTTCATGGGATACATATTTCAAGTTTGAGCAAGAGATTATTAAACATTAAAAGAATGCATTTTAGATCTGAAAAGGTGGCACCAGTGGATACATTCCTTAAAGAGGTGTACAAAAAAAAAGAATTAGAGGCAGAGTTATTAGAGAAAAAGCGTAAATTTCAAGCGTTTAGGTTATTCCCGGTTCACCAGGCTCAGCCCAGACTATTTGGGAGAGGTTTTCGAACAAATTCAAAATGCTCATATTTCTCTTTTTTTAGGTAACCGAAGAGAGAATTCTGGTGGAAACTGTAATCGGAAAACTAAGGGAAATCTTCGGATATCTACCGAAGTTTACCGAGAAATGACTTGAAAAGTTGTACGAAAAGGTCGGCGGGTACAAGGAAATTAATAAGTAAATGACTTGTCTGTAAGTCCGTAAATAAAGTCTGTATAAAGTATGTACAGGGTGTTCCAAAATTACTGATACCGGATAACTAGCTTGAAAAAACTTTTTTTAGTAGAAAACTGGTGATGGAACTTTTATTTTTAACAAATTAGATAGTAAAGTAATGGAAAAACAACAATTATTGGATATGTCCTCCTTTCGTGTTGATACAGAGCTGAAGGCGCTTCGGGAAGTCGTCGACCGTGGCACGCAAGTAGGGGAGATCCATCACCGAGTCAGGTGAAGAGAATGCGAAACTGATTTGTGTGGATTAGAAATGCCGTAAATTCGATCGTTTTGCTTGTTCAACACTTGCTGGACCGTAAAAACTTTCTCATCGCTGAAAAGAATCCTTCGGTGAGCTTTTCCAGGAAACCGAGCAAGAAGTTGAGCACAATGCTGTTCTCTCTTAAGTTTTGTAGCATCGGTAATTCCGTGACACTTGTTTTTCTTGAAAGCTTTCATTCCTAAGCGTTTTCGAACGATTCGATGCTTCGAAGTCACAGGAACTTTCATTTCACGAGCCATTTGACGAACAGATCTCTCTCCGGGTTGCGCCTTATTTTCTCGCAGAACGTTCTTGATAACAGTCTTAACAGCCGAAGTTACAAGTCTTCCACGTCCCTTTCGATCCTGATTTGTTCCAAGAGACTTAAAACGTTTGCATGTTCGCAAAACAAGTTGTTTGTCACTCCCAGTCGTTGACGGATCGACCGTGCCGGAATACCTTTCTTGTGAAAAGAAGTCAAGTCGCGAAAGCTGGAGGGCTTGGCCATTTTTAAAAAAGGACAATTTTTAAAATATTATTAAATGAAAACAAGTTTAAAACAAGAAAAACTTAAAAAACAGTCAATAAATCGCTCGCGCTGGACAATTTAAATACTTTTATGATGAGGGGTCGGGGTATCAGTAGTTGTGGAACACCCTGTATAAAGGCTGATGCATAATTACGGAATACTTAAGTAAAGTTTAGTGAATGTTCAAATCTGATCGAGGATTGCTATGAGGAAATGATCACAAAGATGATTGGATCTTTGCCCAGTCAAGTCAAGATTTTCATTGGAATATTGTTTAAATCAATAAACATTAGATTTTAAAATGATTTTTGTATATGTTTTCTTTTGGTGTTGTATTCAATCTAGAGATCTAGAGTCAGTTTTATTGGTAGTAGTGACTAGACAAAAGGACGGCAATTTTCGGCAAGACCTCTAGAAAATTGATTTTCCCACGAGGCCAGAATTTTCCCACGAAGCAAGAAACCCAGAATTTTTCAGAATAACTAAAGTTAGTAGAGGCCGAAAAGGGCCGAATTCGATTTGGATTTCAAATGATAAGTGAGTGAGTCCAAAGCAGGCCTGTTCCAAAACCGCTACGGGCCAGGGCAGAGGCCCGACCGGCCTGGACCGACAAAAGACCTAAAAGCCCAGATTTTCAGAGAAAAAAAATCAAAATCAAGGTACACAGCTATAATCAGAAAAAATCAAGGTACGCAGCTATAAAATAATATTTGTTTTAAAAAAAAAAAAAAATACCGATGGGGCTACCAGTGGTGAATTTATCGCATACACGAAATATATCAATCACAATACAACGACACACACAATACTAGGCTATATCTTAGCCAACCCACGTCATGACAGACGGCTCCCTAACCCTAAGCTCAATGGGGAACTAAATAGCTTTTTTGGTGGTGAAGGGAAGATGACGATGAAGGAGTGGCTTGTCACTTTAAAGAACTGGGGCCACAACCACCAGACTGCCCTCCAGAAAACCTCCAACCCGAAGGGAAAGGAAATCCGAAGGGGTGACCATGTCGCAGTGGGGTTCGAACCCTCGACCTTCCGATTAAGATAAAAGACACTTAACCAGTCAGCCACACGTGCTCGTGCTGTTTTTAGGTAATATGTTAAATTTTATGCTTAGGGTCGAACTGGCTATTGAATTGAAAAAACTTTTGACTTGAAAAACACGTGAACTCGAAAATCTAAACCTTTGAGGGTCGAACTGGCTATTGACCATTTCATATTGATCATCAATTATTTCCTCTTATATAGAAAAATACGCGTGATGGTTTTGCGCGATGTTTTGGACTTTGCGAGAGCCGGATTCGTAGGGTTTTGTCTATATTTTGCTTTTAACGAGATGGTTTAAATGAACCAATATGAGCCAACCAATCAATAACCAACCAACCAATGAACCAATACAATCAAAATAGCAAAATAGATAGCATTCCACGCGAAGATAGGAGCTCAAGGCGATAGGATCTCATCAAAACCACTTCTCCCGCTTTCTAAACATTTTACCCAACACGAATTTGTTGAAAAACGAAACTGTAGACAGTGATTGAATGTTTTATGGACTTTATTAAATTTTAAAGCAAACTTTTATTCATTGACACTTGAAGGAAAGAGTTATTTGAATCTTTGGTCAAAGACACCATAAAGATAAAGATTTTCGCTAGCGAAATCATTTGATTCATAATCGGCTACGACATATACAATTTTAGATAGATAGCTATTGACTACTTTCAGCGATTCGACCACTCGTTTTTTAGACAAACGGCTGTCCACTGTGCTGCGCGGCACAATCTGTTGGATATCCTTTTGGGGCTATTGCGTTGAGTCTATGTGTTATTGTGTGGACAATGGATGAAATTGAGAATGAAACCAGCGCTTTCTTTGATTCATTCATTTTTGCCACTTTTCTTCTACTATGTAATAGTTTACTTTTATTAAACTTTTGCCAAAAAATTCCCAGATAAAAGAGCTCCAGATTGTTCCATTGAGAATTGAAAATCCACATTTGACCGATGTTAATGAATGCTTTAAAGGCAAAAGCTCTATTCTCGAGACTTTAATTGTTACAGTACCACCGTGTTTTCGTTAATAATCTTTCTATGTGCTCAATTTACATTTGAGGAATACATCAATATATCAATCACAAATATATTAATTAATAGTCAAAAAATAAAGTTTTACTTATTGAATGACTCTCTTACATTTACATACTGAATAAGTTCTTATTACAAAGCAATGAAATTATCATTTTAGATGAAACTCATCGCACCCTCCATTATACCGAAAGCTTTCTCGTAAAAAGCTGATTCAATCTGAAGAATAAATGTTAGAAGAGCTTACTTTTAAAGCTATTAATTTAATCAAACTTAACTAACTTTCTGTTTCTTACCTTTTTCGTGAACTGAAGATAAACGAATGGAGTGCTCGAGACTTTTCCTTTACTCATTCCTTTAAAATCGATGAATGAATTGAATGTTATAAAGAGATTACAACGTTAAAGACAAACCGTTAAAGAGTTCCCGTGCTAATGTCCAACATTTCGGGCTTATTGAAGTAAAAGCAGAGAATTGTTCCCAATTGATCTTTTTCAATGTATCGTGGACAAGAGTCTCTGCTACAATCTGAAGGTTATGAAAGGTTATGGTTATGGTTATGAAAGCTTTAGGTAATGAAAGCTTTAGGTAATGAAAGCTTTAGGTAATGAAGCTTTAGGTAATGAAAGCTTTAGGTAATGAAAGCTTAACAAGTGTCGTAAAATACAATATTGATTTATCGGTTTATCGGTTTTATAATTAAATTTCTTTCAATCAAGTTTCTAAGAATTTTGAAAAACGGAAAACAAGAACATCTAACATACCAAATTGTGAGCATAGAATGGCCCGGCGACAAGCTTTTCATTCAATTCTCGAACACAAAGAATACCCATTATTTTATCATCAAGAAAAGCCACCTAAAGTAAGCAGGTTTTAATAAAAATTGCTAAAATCACTCTGGTAATCGCTTCGGGTGATTCCAAGAAAGCTTTCAAGTATCGAACTCGATCGAATCCAGGGAGAATCTCTTTTTGATCATAATCGGCAATTGTCTCGAATTGAATTTCTTTAAGAAACCTTTTGAAAACAAAGAATTCAAGAACCTTTTAACGATTTTGTGAATATTGATGGATTCTTTGTTGGAATTTGAAGTTGATTCATTGATATCTAAATATTGGGTTGTCCAGTTATGAATGCGCGTTTTTACTAACAAAAACTATATGACAACTAAGCTAACTAGTAATCAGGTCCAGATCTCCTCGGCTAGTTTGCTTAGAATAGCCTATTTAAAGCCTATTAGCCTATTTAAAGTTGAAACATTTTAAAGCCTTAAAAAAACAACTTAAGAAGCGGTTTTTTTCTTGGGTTGTCCAGTTATCAATGCGGGTTTTTACTATTTTGCAAATTTCTCAAGATATCGAACAGATGTATATGAGTGTTATATATCATTCGAAAGCTGAAGATCTCCTCTACATTTTGAAATAAAAAGTTTTTAAATTTGTTCAGCTTTTTGGGAAATTGACTGCACAAAGGGAGAGGTCGTTTTCGAAAAAACCCATTCCAGCTTAGCTATTCCTCATGTTTTATGGTGTAAAATAACCGCCCAGAAAAGAAAAGAAAAGTAAAGATGCTCTGAAATTGTTATATTTAAAAAAGAGTTGTATTGATATATCTATTGGCCAAACATCAAACAGTTAACTCAATTTGAGCGGAGCCAAAACTTGATCCAAAGGCACATTTCCATTTTTGCCCACCTCTTCTTCTGTGCAGTCAAGATATCGAACAGATGTATATGAGTGTTATATATCATTCGAAAGCTGAAGACCTCCTCTACATTTTGATATAAAAGTTTTTGAATTTGTACAGCTTTTGGGCAAATCCTAAACATTCGACTATGATGATACACTACTGGACAATGAAATATCAGATTTGAAAAAAGATCGTCACTTTCGCGCGTCTGTAACCCCATTGTCTTTACCGTATTTCTAAATGCTAATATTACCATTGTGTAACCCTTGAAAAGAGCTTTCAGAAAATGTAGAACACTAATAGTTTAAACTCAAAGACAAGGGAGTTACAGACGCGTGAAAGTGACGATCTTTTTGCAAATATGATATTTGATTTTCCAGTACTGTATTTACCTGAAGATGAGAAAACCTTTATCTATCTATTTATCTGAAGATCACAATCTCTTTAGGCGCCAGTGCCGGCTGCCATGCAACCTGTGCAAACCGCGGCTCCACCAGGAATCCAGCAACTCGCCACCAGAGATGGATCTCCTCTACATTTTGATATAAAAGCTTTTGAATTTGTTCAGCTTTTGGGAAATTGACTGCACAAAGGGAGAGGTCGTTTTCGAAAAAAACCCATTTCAGCTTAGCTATTCCTCATGTTTTATGGTGTAAAATAACCGCCCAGAAAAGAAAAGAAAAGTAAAGGTGCTCTGAAATTGTTATTTAGAAAAAAAGGTTGTATTGATATATCTATTGGCCAAGCATCAAACGGTTAACTTAATTTGAGCGGAGCCAAAACTTGATCCAAAGGCACCCTTCCATTTTTTGGCTACCTCTTCTTCTGTGCAGTCAATTTGCCCTAAAGCTGAACAAATTCAAAAACTTTTTATATCAAAATGTAGAGGAGATCTTCAGCTTTCGAATGATACATAACACTCATTTAAAACTTGATTAAGCTCTCGCATCGAAACGACGTTTATGCAGTGGGTTTGGTGGTATGGGAGATGATCGAAAGATGGTAAATATATCTTTTTCTTGATTTCGGTATCTTGAGAAATTGATAAAATAGTAAAAAAATGCGCATTCATAACTGGACAACCCAATAGAATGATTCAAATACTGATAACAGTAATACCTCAAAATAATCATGTGGCTCTGGAAGAATTTCTTTGAATCCATAGCGTTTCTTGTATGTTTCAGCCATTTTTAAAACTAAATTTTAATTGTTTTATTAAAAACCCATTTTTATTGTGTCACCTCCATCCAAACAAACATTTTGATTTCCGATCTGATTGATCATTCTCATGAAGAGATAGTTACCCAAACCTTTTCGTCGAAGCTCCGGAACTACATAATAAATTCCGATCTATAAACAAGATTTAGTTTAGGGTTGTAAAGAAATATTATTCGCGTGCTTGGTACTCTTCCCTCAAGACACGTTATTTCTTGTTTCGAGATATCTGATCTCACTTGAACTAAAAAACACTTTATTCAATAGCCGACTGACTCGGAATCTTTGGGCTTGAGCACTTGAGCACTCTCAATTGAGCAATTTTCACACAAGATCGATAATTGAATTAAAAGCGACGATAAAAACAGAAACAATTTCCTCCCTAATTAGGACACAACTTTCACACAATGAGAGGAAAGCAGAAAGAAAATGAAAGATAACAAAAAACAAAATGAACAACAATTGCGTTATATAGGCTTTAACACAAGATACTCAGCTAACAAGCTACCAAACAATAAACGATTTGGGGCGCGAAATAGAATAAAGGCGCATCGATTTCCTCAATACTTTTCCAATTTTTAGGCTGCCAGAGTTAGGTAACTTTTTAGTGGCTATTCGCCACAAGGGTATGCAAATGTTTAGTAAATAATCTATTTGAGAAAACACTCTATTTGAAAAACCATATACAGAATTACAAAAATCAAAATAGAATCAATAACTGTTTCTATAATGCTTAAAGTAGAATCACTAACTGTACAGGGTGACCAAGAATTACCGCAACAACTTTTTGGAAGAGTATCTGGGAAATGTCTAATTTATTTCAAAAGTGGCAAGTGTTATACAGAGAATTGTAGGCCTAATTCTCGGCAACATTTATCTACCAAAAACATCCCGATTGGACTTATACAACTCATTTAACAAGCGCTTGAATGAGCGCTAGTCGACATCTCTCCAGCGAATCTGTCATTTGTCTAAATTAGACATTTCCCAGATACTCTTCCAAAAAGTTGTTGCGGTAATTCTTGGTCACCCTGTACAATCACTACTAACTGCTTAATGTAGAATCACTAACTGTTTCTGTAATGCTTAAAGTAAAATTCAACATACAGGGTGGCTACTAAGATTTTCTGAAACTACAAAAAATTTCGCAATGTTTTGGTTAAGAAAAGAAAAGAGGCTTTTGTAAAGAATAAATCCTTATAGCATTCTCGATAAGCCAAGAACTACGCGCGGATACTTAGTATCAACTCTGTAGAACAAAACCACAAGCTAGTGTGCCAGGTGAATTTGTTTCCATGGATTTTGGTTTACAAGCCTATTTTCAGGTTTTAAGTTAAGTTTACAAGTTTATTTTCGTACCGAGTATACGTCATTATCCGAATTTCCATCCAGTGATCGATATCGACCAGAGAATAAGCATCCAATCGGGTTATCATCTGTTAAATAATTAGCGGAGCAAAGAAAATAATCAGATAACCTTCATTTATAGCAAAATATGCGCAGAATTGATCAATTGAGTTGAGCCAATTTCGGTAATCAGACGAACTGAGTGACCAACCCTCAGTTTCGGTGATCTGTAATGAATGAGGAATGAAAGGATGATAAAACAATTACAAAACAATAAAAATTAGAGCATTAGAGCATTACTAAAACAAAAATTTACCCTTCTCCTTATTTTCTCCCAATATTTGCGTTCGATTGGTGGATTTATAAGAATTTTGATGGATTTCTCGATATTTGATAGTTTTTGAGGATCAGATTCAATCAAAGGCTTCCAGTGTTCAGAAATAATAAGCGGATTTTCCATTTTTATTTAATACTATTCAATTTTCTTAGTTCATTTATATACTTGTCCCTCCTTATTTGCACTATCAACATCATTTAGCAATCCTCGATCGCGCCGGTTTTAGTGAGCTAGTAAAATTGCCCTTTCTCCCGTGTTACCTGTTTATATCGTTGTTATATCGTTGTTATTGCTGTCAAATGCCTGTCAGAATGGTTTTTTTTTTGTTTAACTTTCTTTAAATGTAATACTTGATAGGTTTTTACCCGTTTATTTAATTTGAAATGAATTTGATTTGATTTGAACCTGAATTAATTTGAATTTAATTAATTCGAAATTGAAAAACGCACTTTTTATCACTTTTTTATACTATTGGGTTGGTGAATTGAAAACTTCGGGACTTTGAACTAAAATTTTTTCAACATAAAACTATCAATTGATTTCAAATAATTTCCATTATTATTGACCACTTCTGCCCATTTTACAGGCAATTTGCGGATTCCTCTTTCGTAGTAGGATTTTGGTTTGTGTGTGAGACAAGTGTGAGAATCAAAAATGGAGGACTGGAGATGTCCCAGTTTGAGCACTTTCTTCAAAAGAAACCCATTTTGGTGTCAATAGAAAAGTTGTAGAGAATCAAAAATTAGGCTTATAGCCAAATTTCCAAAAGATACACTTAGTAGTTTCGTTTAACATGCAAGTTTTGTGAAGTTTTGTTTTGTTTTGTTGGGCTTTGTGAAAATTCGTAAATTTGGCATTTCTTGAAAACCAGTTTTTGAATCGTTCTGAAAATTTAGATATAAGCTTAATTTTTGACTCTCTACAACTTTTCCATTGACGCCAAAATGGGTTTCTTTTGAAGAAAGTGCTCAAACTGTCACATATGACAATAACTCGCAGTTTTCAATTCATCAACCCAATATACAGTATAGTAGGAGTGGAGAAGTTTGGCATGAAAGTCGATTCCGTTTTGAATCGAGAAAGGAAAAGTTAATCTTCTCAAAGTTGCTGACAAATGCTATGAATGATACGTTGGATTTTCTTGAAGATGAATATGATATCCCAGTGATTGAAAGGCGTTCTTTAAAGTTAAACTTCGAAATTTCAATTCACTTTTTACACGTTTGCAAGTTTATTTGGTAGATTTTGATGTAAGACTATGAATCTCCATACTCAATTTATTAAAATGTATGTGATCCGGGAACGAAAGCTCAAAGGAGATTCGTGCCTTTCCCTAGTTAGAATATCAAAAATTAGTCGAGAAATATCCCGCGCACTCTCCTCTCCACTGAAATTCTAAACAGTGGATAATTTTTCGGTATTTCCACCGGCTTTCATTGCTGTTAGTACAATAATCGTTTGGAAGAATATAGTTTTGAAAAAGGAAAACATTGAACATGGTGAAATGTGGTTAACCTTTCAAGGGTTCCCGGTCACTATTGCAGTTTAGACTAGCACTAGCACTAGCACTAGCATTGCGTTTCACTAGCAAGTTTCGAGTAGCATCACTTTGGTGGGATTCTAGAAAAGTCACATCACTATCACTATTGAAAAGTTGAATATAGAAGTGTTGGAATTGTTTTAATCATTAACCAGGTTTGACTGTCTCAAATTTCTATTTTTCTAATGACCAACAATAGGCCCTATACTCTTTTTTCATTTTCCTCATCATTTTTCCTTCAATAGAAAATTTTGCTAAAGAAAATAAACATCATTATTAAAAAGATGAATATAGAAGTGTTGGAATTGTTTTTTCTTTCTTTTGCTTCAGATTCTAAAACTTTTCTCGCAACCAGGTCAGTGTATTTCAGATGAAAACATAAAAAACAACTTTTAGTTAGCTTTTGAGCTTTTAGCAAATTATTATCGACTATTAGACACTCGAAATTTCAACAACTTCTGATTCTGGGCTCTTTGAGCCGATTTCTCACTCTGGTTAGACTGAACTCTTCCTTGGCTGAGGTCCAGCGAAAGTGCATTCTCTATCGCACACTATTTCTTTTCCTCCATCAAGGACAGGTTAAAAGAGAGTGCTCTATGATAAAATCTCAACCCGGACTCATGTAACATCAACACGTACGTGCCAATAAAGATTTGACGTCATTCACTCGGATTTTAGGGCATCATCATTTTTTAAAACCGATATTAACATTTAGATGCAATCCTTTAAATTCTAGAGATTTAGACTTGACTTGATTTAGTTTAGACTCCATTGTCTTATAAGCTACTTTGCAATTGGGTTTAGTTAATTAAAAAAATTCTGATTTCGGCCTAGACAATTCCCAGAGACAATTCTAAGGTTTTGCTCAGAAATAAGTAAACTTATACCTCAAACTTTTTAGATGCTAGCGTTGAAGAGGGGTTTTCGAGACGATGCTTCGATTGGGCGAAAGGCGAAAGTTAAAAAGGAACGCACGAAAAGTGATGAGAAATCCAAGGATTGGCGATTGGCGTCAAATACGACGTCAAATACGTTATTACGATCAAAGGATCGTAATAATGTCAAATACGTAATCGTAATAATCGTAATAACGCCAATCAGTCTTTTTTCTTTGCTGCTTTCGCCCTTTCCGCCCAAATTTCAAATTTAAACTAAAAATATTTTTCAAAAACCGTTTGGGCTTTCAGGATTCAGTCTTAGAATACAAAATTGCAATAAGAATAAGAAGCGGGCGTTTACATTGTTATAAGTCATCTCTTATCACTTAACTTAAATAATCAATAGTAAAAAGATCCGTTTTCCTGTGAGCTTTTCTTTGCATGTTTTGTAGATTTCTTTGCAAATAAGCCACAAAAAATTGTTTTACTTTTTGAGAAGAGTCGAGATTTCTTTGTCAATACAACCAATGTTTTTAATGTAATGATTCTCCCCAAAAACCAAACATCTGAACTAATTTCTCAGAAAAATTTGTGCTAAAAAGGATTTCCCGATAAGGAGACTTGAGAGCTCTGAAATGACGCTTTTTTCCGTCTGTGATATCAATTTATATCCACTTTTTGTACTTTTATTAGCGGATGTCCCGGCTGAAATTCAAGAGATCCCAAATGATAATAAATGTCTTTTTTTTCTTCTTTACGGTTGCGGTCTTTGATCGCCAGTTTTTTAGAAAAAAAATTGAAAATAATTGCATGTAAAAATTGCATTCCCCACTAAATTTGATGCTCACTTTGAACAACTGAACTTCGAAGAAATTCGTTCAAAAGTTTCCGATAATTTCCATTTAGATACGTTTTCGACAACGAAAGAAAACAATTCAAAGACAAATGAGAACTTTCTAAAGCACATTGAAAGGGAAAAGTTTCGTCACTGATCAACTTCCACCATTTTTTTAGTTCCTGCCATAGCCCAGGTGCCAGATTGGGCTGCATTTTCCTGTTTTGTGCTCTTTGAGATTAAATAAAACTTAGTAAAGTTGTTGGCGAATGAGATTCGAGTTATCAATATATTGATTTAGAGCTTAGTTCATATATAAAATTCTTTAGATCAATTAGAATTGGGTGAAACTCGTTTATTAATAGGTTGATGCATAAGTGTTTTTGTTCCTTTTCGTCTGCCGTTTCAAGCCAACAAATGCACGAATTAAACTACGGTTGATTTCATTAGAAAAACCAATTATTTTTCTGCAAAATAACATTAAAACGGGTTTAAAAATATTTAATGCCTGGATTTTCTTGAGAGTATGAAGTCGGGTAGTCAAAAAGGGCTAACTCGATGATGCGGTTTAGACACCTTAGCTAAAGAAAACCTATCTTCGTGTCAATAGATAAAAGATAGAGAAAAAAAGTTTGATATTTCGCCAAAATTTCAGAGAAATTCATTCAGCCAATTTTTCCGTAGAGTTTTTTTATAGATTTTTACGAAAAAGGCGTTTTCACTCTCGAATTTGCTTGAAAGTGAACCGAAATTCATTTAAAAGATGCAAATTGAACAAAAAACACTTTTTTATAGAGCAAACTATAGATTAATTCGTGAATTTGTTACTTTTTTAACAGAAGTACGAAAAAAACGAAAAGACTTATGCATCAACCTAATAGAAGTCAATTATTGCGTTTTATCGAAAGAAGACACTTTTGCAAATGAATTTCTTAAATTGTATGTGGATTTTAACAGATTTATTTACGTCATATCGATCAGAAATATGAAATCGAAAAAGATTTTGAAAATCCTTTATAGAATTGTTGCTATCTAACTCTTTAACGTCAATTTGGTGGATGGTAGGCATCTGAAAGTTCTTGGGAATTGGCAAGGTTTTAGCTAAAAGTTCATTTCAAATTTCAAATCCCTTCCCTTAACAGTAGGCTTGACAAATTGTTAGAATTGTTGCTGTCTTTTTTTACTTTGCTGCTTTCGCCCTTTCGCCCAAATTTCAAATTTAAACTAAAAATATTTTTCCAAAACCGTTTGGGCATCAAAAGGATTCAGTCTTAGAATACAAAATTGCAATAAGAATAAGAAGCGGGAGTTTTCATTGGTATAAGTCATCTCTTATCACTTAAATTAAATAATCAATAGCAAAAAGATTCGTTTTCCTGTGCGCTTTTCTTTGCATGTTCTGTAGATTTCTTTAGAAATAAGCCCGAAAAAATTGTTTTATTCTTTGAGAAGAGTCAAGATTTCTTTGTCAATACAACCAATGTTTTTAATGTAATGATTCTCCCCAAAAAACCAAATATCTGCACATATTTGTCATAAAAATTTGCGCTAAAAAGAATTTCCCGATAAGGAAACTTGAGAGCTCTGAAATTCAACGACATTTTCTCTCGCGTGTGACGAATCATGACGAGAAACTTTCAATTTATATTCGCTTTTATACTTTTATTGAATTAATTAGCGGATGTCCATCGAACTTTCAAGAGATCCCAAATGACAATAAATGTGTGGTTGCTGTCTTTGATCGTTAGTTTTTTTCGAAAAAAATTGAAAAAAATTGCATTTATCTGCTGATAAACTAGCAAAAGTCTTAGATTTAATCAAAATTAAAACAATAAAGAAAATTAACTTAGCTGAATACTATGTTGACGTTGTTCGGATGTGTGCACGACTACAAGCGGATGTGGTAAAAATACAGAACATATTCGAG
Organism: Mesorhabditis belari; assembly: GCA_958450365.1. Classification (NCBI taxonomy): domain Eukaryota; kingdom Metazoa; phylum Nematoda; class Chromadorea; order Rhabditida; family Rhabditidae; genus Mesorhabditis; species Mesorhabditis belari. The sequence goes on along the minus strand of CAUEEP010000277.1, from coordinate 10,336 downwards.
AACAACTTTGCTCTCAGACTTATCACTCTTGGTTAGATTTGTTTGTTTTCTTTTAAAATGATTTTTCTTCTGTAAGAGCTCAACAATTCGGAAACTTTTATCGGAGTTGAGAAGAAACCCAACGGTGCTTGGGTGTATTCCGATGGATCGACGCTCAACTATCAAAACTGGATGTCCGGTGACAAAAGTTTTTCGCACCAAAAAGACCAATTTGTTTAGGAGAACCAAAAAACGCAACCGATTACACGTGTGCTTTAATGTTGCCGATAAGTGGACAGTGGAAAGCATCGGAGTGCTCAATTGCAAGACCATTTCTGTGTTCGACGAGTGAAGGCAAGGAAAATATGCTACAAATTGAAAAAATTCTTTCGCACTTTCGCGCATCTGTAACTCCCTTGTCTTTACCGTATTTCTAAATATTAATATTGCCATTGTGTAGCCCTTGAAAAGAGCTTTCAGGAAGAGGTATAACACTAATAGTTTAAAATGCAAAGACAAGGGAGTTACAGATGCGCGAAAGTGACGACCTTTTTTCAAATATCATATTTTATTGTCCAGTACTGTATATTTGGCATGAAAGCCAGATTCAGATGTCCAGTGACAAAAGTTTTTGCCACCAAAAAGACCAATTTGTTTAGGAGAATCAAGCCAGATTCAGAGTCTTCATAAAAATTCCATAGAATAACCGATGTCTCATTTAAAAAGGATTAGGGTTGTTCCTAAGCCTAAATTTCGAGGCAATGAAAGGTCAAAGTAAGCTCACTTTCAGTATATTTTCAGCTTAAAAAACTTGTCATAAAAGCAAGGCAAGGTAGGCGCTTCTATGCCTTGTCCTGGCAAGGCTCCATGCCTTGTCCATGCATTTTGCAACAACTCTCAAAATGGATTAGTTGCTTTTTCTTTCTTACAAGGGAATGATCCAAATTGGGGTTGACGTTTTCGGATAAGTTGGCAGGAACAATTGATTGGCAAACAATTGACAACAATTGACTATTGACAACAATTGACAATTGAAATGAACAATTGACAAACATCAGTCGAATATGAACATTCTAAATATCTATTCAGTTTTTGGCCAATTGAAATCCAGGCGAGAAAAATGCATTTGAAGTTTCCACCATTTTCGACCACGAAAAATCGCCCTCTAGCCACTAAGAGCGCGCCAGACGCGAAGAATATGTGGCAGCGATGGCCTACAGGGTAGTGAGTCGAGCTAGAGAACCCATCTCGCTTCTTCCGGTGAGTTCAAGTCCGGCCACCGACAAACTTTTTGTTTTTTGAAAGCTGACACTACGATTTTTAAGGCGATTACAGTGCTTATCGACATTGGGAAGAATTATTAATCACTAACAAAATAAAAGTTGTTATTGATTAATAATTCTTCAAAGAAAAAAAAAGTTGTAACAAAGCTCTTATTGACTTGAAAATGATCGAAACTTTAAATACATTTTTCTTGCCAGGATTTTAAATTTGGCAAAAAGTGAATAGATATTTGGAATGCCCATATCTGATTGGTGTTTGCACTCAGAGCTTATCCTGAAACATCCCAGTTTAGATCATTTCTTTGTCATTCCTTTGTTAGGAAAACAAATTCTATACCCCCAAAAAGTGCAGTATTACCAAAATTGGTCTCTTTGAAATTGTGAAAACTTTCAAGATATAACTAATTGCACAAATGGTGGAGTTTTTACTGATGGCTTTTGTTTCTGTCCATTTGGTTACGAGGGTGTCTTCTGCGAGAAGTTGTTGTGTTGGAATGGTGGGACACTGGAAAATGGCATTTGTCAATGTCCGTCTGGCTTCTCTGGTGCACATTGTGAAACGGGTAAGTTGAGCTTTTTTGTGTAAATGATAAGCGACAAAGATTCTCACTTATTTTTCAAAACAATCTTTTCAGTCTCTTGCACCGAGAAAGGTCCCTCTCCTCCAACTTTCACAAAGCACATCGACATTGTGCTCGTCATCGAAATGAGCACCACCGCTTTTGCGCAGGTTATTTCTTCAAGAAAGATTTGACCCTTAGATTGTTTACCTTTAGATTGTTTACCTCTATAAAGCTTTACCGGAAACGATGCGTGATGCTGTCTCAGAGCATAGAGATTTGGTCAAAACTTTCGTCTTTTTCGGCTATAACTCGACATGGGCAGGACAGCTGGCAATTTCACCAATCTGGGATCAGACGAATGTGGGTGAAATTTCAATTCTAACATTATCAGAGAGCCTTGGTATATATGAATTACTTTAAATGACTCCTTTAAATGACTTTTGTAGAGCAGAGCATCGTTCTGGGTATCTCTTAACTCTAAATCCTAAATAAGTGATGCCCAAAAGAGGGAGGGATGAAGGAAAATTGAGAAAATTCTTTGTAGATGAGCTTTATAATGTGTTGATTGTAACTAAATTCTTAAATATTCTACTTTCAGGTTCTTAGCGCTCTAAAGGACTTTGCGAGTAACTATAACGCTCTGGACAACTCAACCGACAAATGCGACACAACTGTGCAATTGTGGCAAGCACTTGCGCAAGCCCAGCAATCTTCCCAGTTCGGATCCTATCTAAACGTCTTCTTGGCCAGTAAACCGGATGAGAGCCAGCTTGGAAAAATCACTTAAACAATGAGTGATTTGCAACAAAGTAAATCTCTGTCACTGTCACCAATGCTGGCATTTTTGTCTGCAATAATACTCAAGTAAGAAGAAATTTTAAGCAAAAAGAAGTCGCAGTTTTAAAAACAAAACAAAAACTAGTTTTCTAAGTCAAATTCTAGCATGACTTCTCACTGCTTCAAAGCTTATGCCAAACGACAAATGGAGAGTTTTACAACTTGCAACAATTTTACACGGATTCGGTGAGTTTTCAGTTTACTATGAATGAAATTTGTTTGAATTGTTCTTAAAGTTGCAACTGGTTGTTTCTAGTTTGTTGGAACGATTCCGATGAAATTCATGCAAGGCCTTGTTGCTCAGCACAGTTCAGAAGACTGCACATGGGGCATCAATGTACCGTTTCCTGTTGACGCTTTTGCTCAATCACTGCTCATCGCTGTCAACGGATACAAACCCGACGTTAAACTTGTCGATAAATACAGTAATCGTTATGATTTATTTATAGGGTTTATAAAAATGGACTTCTAAACATATCATTTAAGCTAACACAAGTCAAGAAATATTTTTGGCCCTTGCGTAGTTTCCAGGTATTTTGAATGGGTACGTCACGCTTTGGAAGGGCCTATAACTTTGTCCAGAAATATTTTTGTTAACTTTCTATAATTGTACAGAGGACATTTTAGGCTTTCAAATGATATCAAATAGAGCATGATTGGTTTTTTCATTCCCATGCAAACCAGGCGACACAACACCCGAATTGGATAGACCTCATTTGCTCAGAGTTGGCTCTGATTCGGGGACTGGATTACCCAATCGAGCTTTATTTGATATCATTTGAAAGCCTAAAATGTCCTCTGTACAACGATATAGAAAGTTAACAAAAATATTATCTCTGGACAAAGTTATAGACCTTCAAAGCCTGACGACTTATTTAAAAGTCGCCAGGATTTTTCCATATACCCGGACTCTTTCAAAAATACTCGAAAACTAAGCAAAAACCATATTTTTCATTATTTCATATTAAACTTTAAAATATTTCTAAATCTTTGTAGTTAGGCCAAGAAATATGCCAATACTCATCAACGATTCAGACGCTGGGTTGAGCATTAACGTTCTACGGCCAGGTCAGTGGTTATTAACCGTTTACTAGATCTTGAAGTCTTTAGATTGTGATTATGGTTGGGAACCAGCTGGAGACTATTGTTTTAAGTGGACTCTTATATTCCGCGACTACTACAATGCCGCAGCCTACTGCCATAGTGTGGGAGCCATGTTGGCCGATGATCTGACTCAAGACAAACACGATTTTTAATCAGTCAGTGTTCTTCTTATTAAACTTTGATGTTTTCTTCGATTTGATTTTCTAGCACAAGGAGGGGATTCAAGCTTTTGGCTTGGTCTCAACAATCTCAACGCGACAGGTTGGGAGTGGAGTCGTGAAGATGGTCGGCCTGCGATGAAGGTTGGGAAACTCTGACTTTAAAAAACTCTGTTTTAAACTCTGACTTTAAAACTAACACCAAGATTTTATTAACTAAGAGTAAAAAAGATAAATGGCTTATTTTATAGGTAGCAAGTCCTTTACTTTCAGTATTCGCCCATAACGACAAACTTTGGCCAGGAGGTGTGGCACCTAACGATCTCAAGTCTCCTTGCGCTTACTTTGATGCGAGTAAAGATAAGGAAAACTGGTAGGTTGAGGAAAAATAATGGATTGAGTTAAAATTAGATTGAGGGGAAAAAATCGTGCGCGTTTTTGGGTATAACAATTTATTGCATTCTACAAGAATAGCAAACTATCAATCAGTAAGGTATTCTCCATTTTTATCGATGACTTCTTCCCATCTTCAATGCAATTCTATCTGTGAAAAGGAATTTTGGAGCCAAAATAGTTGTCAACCGTTTTTTTGAATTGAGCATGATCATCGAACTTTTCTCCTGTGATAAACTGTTTCAGGGATTGAAACAAAAAGTAAGCTAGTAGCGAAAAGTAGCGAAAAGCTGACGGGGCTAAGTCAAGAGAGTAAGGCGCATAAGAAAGTAACTTCCAGCCTAGCTCGTCGATTTTTCCGTCAGTGACTTTTTGGGGTTTAGCGTTATCGTGCAGAAATCGGACTCATGACGGTTTGCTTCCCTCGTGACAGTTTGGTTTAAAAGATACTTTATTCAACATGAATAAGTGGATACAACACAACGGAGGACACAATTTTTACCCCTACAATGTAGTTAAGAAAAACCCAACTTAATGGGAAAAAAGAACACACTTGATTTTGCCAGCGAGATCGAAACCTCGACCTTCCGATTAGGAGACAAGACTCCTAACCAGTCGGCCAACTGGACAATCTGGTTTGATTGATTTGATTGATTTGATTTCTTTAAAGCTTTTTAACTACTAGTTGTTTTACGTAAAGGTCTGCATCGAATGTTTGTCTAGATTTTAGCACTTCATAATGCACCAATCCTTTCCGAATTCCACCGTAAATAGGCATGATCTTCGATCCATGGCTATCAGGCTTGGGAGTGGCAAAGAGCCATTGATTTTATCGAGTGACATTGTCATAACTGATCCAAGTCTCATCAGAAGTCAAGATTCTCTCAAAAATCATGTGATTTTGCACTTTTGAGTGTCAAAACCAACAGCTTTGCATTTATGGAGCAAAAAAGAACTGACGCTGAGATGAGTTGTTTCCGCGTTGTCGTGCAAAAAAAAAAAAAACGAATCTTTGATGGATTGAGCTTTCTTTAAATTTCTTTAGCTCGATTAGCTCGCATTTCTTTAAAGCATCGTGAACTCTCGTCAATTGTTTTGAATAGAGATCAGCATCAATGTTTTCTCTATGGATCAGCTAACACCAAACCTTTTGAGTTCCACCCAGCAACAGAGCATTATTTTCCTTGAATAGCTGGTTTGAAAGTGGTTTGTCCGGTAGATAGCTATTGATTTTTTTTATATTCTCGTAATTAATCCAAGTTTCAACAGATCTCAAAATCAAATCCCAAAAACCAACAGCTTTGCATTTATGGAGCAAAAAGAACTGACGCTGAGATGAGTTTTTTTGTCTTGAGCCAGTTTGCCACGCATTTTCCACAGCAAATTTTTTTCTTGAGTTGATGCAAATGGTTGTCGATTGTCTTCTTAATCTTAATCTTAATCCCGAGAGTCGTGAGTCAGTGAAGTTGAAGTCAATTTCTAATACCCCAATGCGAAATTCAAAGCACACATTATCTTTTTCCTCAAGTTGAATTTGAAAAATACTAAATAACCGGGCTTAAACTTACAAAAGGAATTGTTTAGGATTGCTGGTAATTGCTCTGTACATAAATATGTTCTTTGTCAGAAATATCGCTTTGATTGGAACTACGAACCGGTGTTTGAGGATAGTTTTGGTGAGAGATTGGAAAAGCTCATTTCTAGATTCAATAGTCAAAGGCATAGGAGTTTCCTTGGGGTTTTGTAATAACTTTTTTGCAAATTCGTAAATTCAATTGGTTGGGTCAAGACGAAAACAAAACAAAAAAGGTAACCAAAAATCACCTGTCCCAATAGCCCCTTCTAGGCTCATATTTCGGTTATTTGTAGACCAAAACAATTAATTTCTTTTTTTAAATGAAAATTCATATCATCTTCTGTATATGTTCAAGATTTCCATGACCATAAAATCGATAAATCATTTTTATGAACACTCAAAAATGGCTGGTCAAAAAAAAATAATAAGCCGCAACTTAAATTTTGAATTTTGAAATAAAAAACCCCAACAAAATCATTTTTCTTTACTTTTTAAAGCAAAGTTTTGTTATCTTAGAGTAGATGGGATGAAATTTGCGGGCAAATGCTGAACAGCGGATACTATCAACTGATTGAGAAGTGAGTTTGAAGTAATTTGAAGTAGTCTCGTGTTGGTAGACTCGATAAAATGAATGTCTCGAATCGATTGGTCGACCCTCGAGAGCCTAGGTTCCAATTCACAGCTGAATCTCTTCATTTGAGGCCTTTTGAGTTAAAGCAAAGAGAAATCCATTTGTAATATTAAATTCCGATCATCGATAAACTAAATTTGAATGGCGGCGTGTTATTTTTTTGACCAGCCACTTTTGAGTGTTCATAAAAATGATTTATCGATTTTATGGTCATGAAATCTTGAACATATACAGAAAACCATATGAATTTTCATTTAAAAAAAAGAAATGAATCGTTTTTCTCTACAAATAACAGAAATATGAGAAAACAAGGACGCTGGGGGAATGCCACTGCTCTGCAGTTAGTCAAAATTCAATACACTTCAAAGTTGATGGATAAACTACCGTGATCAGCGACTAGACGATATTCAGTTGTCCGTTTGTCGTAGCTTGTTTACTTAAAAACCCATTATTTAAGCTTTGTTTTGGAGTCAAGTCGTGGGCTCCCTTTTTCACACGCAAGTGTTGAAGTAATTGTGATAGTGCTAGGCTTGCTCCAGTTTGAGCGAAGTTTGCTCTAATAAGGGAAAGTTTTGATAAATTGTGCGCTTTCAAGACATCTACCATTAAACCACACCGAGACACGGTCTCACAAGAAATTATAAAGATCAAAGTAGAAATATATTTCTTTACAGATTTCTTATTTCTGGTCGCCCTGTAAGAGTCAAAGTCATAGGAGTCTTGTAATAACTTTTTTGCAAATTCGTAAAGTTAATTGGTTGGGTTGACACGAAAAAAACAAAAAATGGTTATATTAAGTCACCAAAGCCTCCAATTCAAATAAACTCAAGCCATTTTTTCGATATCGATTTCGCTGGCCAGTTCTACCTCGAGATTCAAACTCAAGCCCCATCCAAAAACTCAAGCTCTACAACTTTCACGAAAGGGTGTTCTGTGAAAGTTTTCGCTCAATCGCACCTTCAAGTTTGCGAGTAAAGTCTTCGAAAAATGACTTTTATATCACAGGTTTATGGTGGTTTCTCCAAAGACATTCACAGCGATTACCCCGACAAGGAGCCAACCACAAACTCGAGTAAGGAATTAAATAGAAGCAAAGATAGAGAAGTAAAAACAGAAATTTTCCACTCTAAATCTCAAAGCTAACACTCTATTGACAGAGTCCGCTAATAACACAGCTTTAAGAATATTTGAATTTATTTGATTGACTAATGATAATATTGGGTTGGTGAATTGAAAACTGCGGGACTTTGAACTAAAATTTATTGAACATAAAACCATCAATTCATTCGAAATAATTTCCATTATTATTGACGACTTCTGCCCATTTTACAGGCAATTTGCGGATTCCTCTTTTGTAGTAGGATTTTGGTTTGTGTGTGAGACAAGTATGAGACTCAAAAATGGAGGATTGGAGATGTCCCAGTTTGAGCACTTTCTTCAAAAGAAACCCATTTTGGTGTCAATAGAAAAGTTGTAGAGAATCAAAAATCAAGCTTATATCCAAATTTCCAAAAAGCTACACTTAGTAGTTTCGCTTAAAATGCAAGTTTTGTGAACACTCGTAAATTTGGCATTTCTTGAAAACGAGTTTTTGAATCGTTCTGGAAATTTGGATATAAGCTTGATTTTTGATTCTCTACAACTTTTCCATTGACACCGAAATGGGTTTCTTTTGAAGAAAGTGTGAGAACTGTCACATATGACAATAGCCCGCAGTTTTCAATTCACCAATCCAATACATCCTGCTAAAAAAATATTTTAGATATGGTCGTCGATTGAGGAAAACGAGTAGAGAAGTTGATCAACTAGTGGAGAAGTTTGGCATGAAAGTCGATTCCGTTTTGAATCGAGAGGAGGAAAAGTTAATCTTCTCAAAATTGCTGACAAATGCTGTGAATGATACGTTGGATTTTCTTGAAGATGAATATGATATCCCAGTGATTGAAAGGCGTTCTTTAAAGTTAAACTTCGAAATTTCTCTACAACTTTTCTATTGACACCAAAATGGGTTTCTTTTGAAGAAAGTGCTCAAACTGGGGCATCTCTAGTCCTCCATTTTTGAGTCTCACACTTGTCTCACACACAAACCAAAATCCTACTACGAAAGAGGAATCCGCAAATTGCCTGCAAAATGAGCGGAAGTTGTCAATAATAATGGAAATTATTTGGAATGAATTCATGGTTTTATGTTGAATAAATTTTAGTTCAAAGTCCGGCAGTTTTCAATTCACCAACCCAATAATTGAAATTGATAATGCAAATGGTAAAATAAGAAATAAGAATTTGAGCTAAACAGTTGATTACAGCTTTAGCTTATCCCGTCCCTACATTGTTTTTCAAATATTTTTCTCCAATCTTAAGAGAATTTGAAATTTTCTATCGCTCCCCAAAAAAAAAACAAATTAGCAGCTCAAATCGTTTGATTGGTTTTTATGATGCAAGCAATAAAACTGTTGTGAGGAAGTCCGGTGCTGACACATGGCAAAATTTACGGAATCGACGGCCAATACCTTGGGGATGCAACAACTTATCAGGTAAAGCAAATACTAGGCTCTAGCTTTTAAAAATACTAGGTGCAGCAGGATTACATTAATCGCCTCAGGGCATTAATGTTAGTTCGTGCAGCTATCTCGAAAGATAACATATACGTAAGAAAGATCAGTTCCTGTTCGGTTCCATTTTCCCATTCGTCGGTTCCCTTTTTCTTCCATGAGCCAACAATCACTTTGTCAGCAAGATTTGGTGTTTTATGCAGAATATGCTTCTGCTCACAAGGCGTAGTTCAGGACTCGGCTGACAGGAGCATTTTGCTGATTTGGCCACTTTTAGTGGTCACTCTGAAGTCCCGGGATGAGGATTTCAGTGTTTTGTGATGTTCTTAAAAGCAAAACGTGCTCAAAGCCTCTCATTCCAGCGATTCGCTTAAGAAAAACCTCTTCAAAAGCATGTGATAAACTCCGATCCGGCTTACCATTTGGCCTATGGATACTCCCAAATGTCACCAGGCCTGCATTTGCCCATAAAGATCTTTTTTTAGAAAGAAATCATTTCTCTTCTCGGGATATCTTCAAAAAACAATTGTTAAAGTTTTTGAGATAATTTCTCTTATCGGTTCCTATATCTTATTGATTTCTATCTTTATTGGTTTCATTCTTATTGGTTTCGATCTTTATTGGTTCGGAAAACTTATTGGTTTCTGATCTTAGGGGGTTTCTATCTTTTAAAAATATTGGTTGCAATAATCCTGCCGTATCCTGTATTTTACTTTACCAACAGAGAATTAGCAAAAATGGCTTTTAACAGAATAACTACGATTAGTACGGGTATATAAGTTCTCTATTAAAAATCAATTTTCAGTTTCGAGACTCGTGTTCTTTTGACTGGATCTCTCAACCGTTTACCTGTCCAGCCAATGGGAATGACGACAATCGTTTTGCAGTTTTTGTAAGAAACTTTTCATTTTAGATAGAAAAGTCTTCTTTTAGGGTTTAACTTAAAGCTTTTCTTGGTGAAGACGCTTGGTGAAGACGAATACGGTTTCCATTTCAACGAATAGTCAACGCTCGTTGCCAATGAAAAAAGAAACTCTGCTTAACAGTACTTGCCAAAATCAATAAAACTTCACACACAAAAGATAAACATAATAAAAAAATACTAAAATTGTTAAAATTTTGACACTAAACTATCGGACATACGAAATGTTGTTCTTTATTTTTGCTTAACTTAATAAACAATGGATATAATGGAGACTTATAAATTACGAGAGTCTTATAAATTATATATCGACACATTTTATGAATCGTATTCTAATG
>CAUEEP010000276.1:0-16046 GCA_958450365.1 Mesorhabditis belari | reverse complement strand
ATGTATAACTTACTATACAAATTCTTAGCTTATTTCTAAAAGCTCAAAGAGTTCTCACAAAAAACTCCGATCTTGATAAGCTATCTCTGTACGAGATCGAAAAGCATCGCAAGCTCTTGTCCGTGACGTGACAAGAAGGATTCTCTGTGTCGGCCATCTGAAAATTGTTATACCATATTAATATAATATTTGTAAATCGTCTATAAACAAACCCAATTTTTCTACATCATAAACAACGTTTAGAAAGGGCATAAACGGTGAGATTTCGATCCGCGTAGAAGAGAGCCTCATGGTGGGAATCGGAGACGAGCTCTTCTGGAATCAACGAAATCTCAATCTTAATATCCTTGTTTTTATAGCACTAATTCATATTTTAAAAAATTATGCTCCAGATCTTATATTTTAGTTTAGGTAAATATTTTCCAACTAAAATTAATATTAGGTTGATGCATAAGTCTTTCCGTTCCTTTTCGTCTGCCGTTTCAAACCAACAAATGCACCAATTAAACTACGGTTGATTTCATTAGAACAACCAATTATTTTTCTGCAAAATAACATTAAAACGAGTTTAAAAATATCTTATGCCTGGATTTTCTTGGGAGCATGAAGTCGGTTAGTCAAAAGGGCTAACTCGATGATGCGGTTTAGACACCTTAGCTAAAGGAAACCTATCTTCGTGTCGGGTAGTCAAAAACGAAATTGAACAATAAACACTTTTTTGATAGAGTTGATAAGGAGTTGATGCCGGGGCAGGAAATGATACAATTCATATCACTTTCAGTGCTGGAGATGAAATGAAAAAGAGATCGTTCAATCCGTGAATATTCATGTCACTCTTAAGTAGAGTCCACGGTTCCTCAAAGAATTTATGGTTTAAAACGGGTTTTGAAAGGTTTTATGGTTTAAAACGGGTTTTAAAAGGTCTGGATTTTTTTGGAGCGTCAAAAAACGCTAACTCGATGATGCGGTTTTAGCCACTTTAGCTAAAGGAAACCACTCTTCATGTCAATAGATAAAAGATCGAACACAAAAAGTTTGGTATATAGCCAAATTTTCCAAGAAATCTATTCAGCTAATTTCTTGATTTGAAAAGCACTTTTGCCCAAATTTACTTTCAACTTTGACTTTGAACGCAAATTTTTCGAAAATTGCTAACGGTTAGCAAAAATTAGTGGGTTTATCAGCAAAAATCTGCTTTACCTTCATTTTTGATCGACCCCTTGTCAGCTTAGCCTCAGAAAATTCTGAATTATACAATTCTTTCGACCTGCCTTGTATCATATTGTGATATTGAATCCACGTCTCACATTCGACGCGCCATCCATAAATCTGAAAAATATCTTTATTGGAAAGCATTAGTAAGTAAGCGAAGTTTGTTACCTCTGAGTCTCATTTCTCTCTTCGATAACTACAACTATAGAATCTCTTTTCTCTTCTCTAATGCGTCCAAAGTTAGTTAGATTTTACATTAAAGATAATGTCAAAAATTATGCAAACCAAGATCGGGCCGATATCTGGATTCGGAAACGCGGATATCCCGTTTTTATCCGGTATCCTGACAAAAACCTGGATCAAAAAGCGCATAATTGCTGGCTGAAACAAAATCGATTTTCTAATAAGGAATGACTCAAACGGTATCATAAAAATGCAAAAATATATGCAAATTAAGAAGCTGCATAAAATGTATGTATGCAAAATTAATAAATTTTATATGCTAATTGTGGAATTTTGCATGTATGCTGAATGGGCTCTGGAAAGGGGTTTCATTCTATTGAAAGCTGTCCTTCTATTGAAAGCTGTCATTCTATTGGAAGCTGTGACTCTATTGGAAGCTGTGACTCTATTGAAAGCTGTCATTCTATTGGAAGCTGTGACTCTATTGGAAGCTGTGACTCTATTTGAAAGCCAGTCCTTCTCTATTGAAAGCTGTCCCTATTGGAAGCGGACTCTATTGGAAGCTGTGACTCTATTGAAAGCTGTCCTCTTATTGAAAGCTGTCATTCCTATTGGAAGCTGTGACTCTATTGGAAGCTGTGACTTACTTAAGTTGTCATTCTATTGGAAGCTGTGACTCTATTGGAAGCTGTCATTCTATTGGAAGCTGTGACTCTATTGAAAGTCATTATTCTATTGGAAGCTGTGACTTCATTGAAAGCTGTCATTCTATTGGAAGCTGTGACTTCATTGAAAGCCGTCATTCTATTGGAAGCTGTGACTTTTATTGGAAGCTGTGACTCTATTGAAAGCTGTCATTCTATTGGAAGCTGTGACTCTGGCTGGAAGCCGCGACTTCATTGAAAGCTGTCATCTCTATTGAAAGCTGTCATTCCCATTGAAAGCCGTCATTCTATTGGAAGCCAGTCATTCTAATAGAATGCTTACGTTGTCATCTCTAATAGAAAGTTCTAATAGAAAGTTTCATTCTAATAGAAAGTTTACGTTAAGTCATTTTACAGTTCTATTTCTGTATAGTATAGTTCCACGGTACAAGTTCTCTGCAACGCTCACCGTTCGGTCAATAACACTCTGACCGTTGTGGATCCATTGTACTCGTTCGGGTACCATCTCTTTCACCCAGAAACGCGGTGGCAGATGAGATGTCATTTGGGCTTAAAAGCTAAACATTTTACAATTTTCTTTGAGACATTTGCTTAAGAATTTAATGTCACAGAAGTGATTTTCTTTTCTCAAAGGCTACAATGAAGTATTGAACAATGAACAAATTAAACGTTTATCACCCATTTGATGACAGAATTCCGTTTTTCTCGTGCGCTACGTTGCTGATCAGCATCGGCAAATGGGCGTTTGATCTAAACCATTTTTGATTTTCCTCAAAATTCGCCGTATTTTTGTAGTTACCCCAATTTGATTGGGGAGACAGACGCGCAAAACCACTTCTACCAAGTCGCGCAATTACATAAAGGGGCGTTTGGCCGAAAAATGCAAGAAAAAAATGAATATCTCGTTCAATATTTTTCGATCTGACTTCAGATAAAGATTCCTCAAAGAATTTTGGGTCTTACATGTGATACTTTCAGCTGGATATCTCTTCCGCGCGCCTGCAGAGCGAAAAACCCTTTAGTTATAACTTTGGGTATCAAAACTTCATTATTTTAAAAATTAATGTAATAGTCAATATCCTAATTTTTTCTCCTCTTTCGAATAAAAACCCGTTTTAAAATCAAGGGGAACTGAGATTGAAAAGGTGACAGACACACAGACAGACACACAGGCAGACACACAGACAGACACAGAGACAGACACACAGATAGACACAGAGACAGACACACAGACAGACACACAGACAGACACACAGGCAGACACACAGACAGACACACAGGCAGACACACAGACAGACACAGAGACAGACAATGAGACAGACACAAGACAGACACACAGACAGACATACAGACAGACACACAGGGCAGGACACACAGGCAGACACACAGGCAGACACATAGACAGATTACAGAAACAGACACAAGACAGACACACAGATACAGACACACAGGCAGACACACACAGACAGACACAGAGACAGACACAGAGACAGACACACAGACAGACACAGAGATAGACACAAAGACAGACACACAGGCAGATATACTAGACAGACACAAGACAGACACAGAGACAGACACACAGGCAGACACACAGACAGACACAGAGACAGACAAAAAGACAGACACAAGGCAGACAGCAACAGGCAGACACAGGCAGACACACAGGCAGACACAGCAGACAGAGCCACAGAGACAGACATACAGACAGACACAAGACAGACACAGAGACAGACACACAGGCAGACACACAGGCAGACACAGACAGACACAGAGACAGACACACAGGCAGACGGACAGGCAGACACAGGCAGACACACAGGCAGACACACAGGCAGACACACAGACAGACACAGAGACAGACAGGCAGACACACAGGCAGGACACACACAGGCAGACAGCCACAGGTAGACACACAGGCAGACACACACAGGCAGACACACAGGCAGACAGGCAGACACACAGACAGACACAGAGACAGACATACAGACAGGACACATTGTGACAGACACAGAGACAGACACACAGGCAGACACAGGCAGACACAAAGACAGACAAAGAGACAGACACAAGGGCAGACATACAGGCAGGGACACACACAGACAGACACACAGACAGATGACACAGGCAGACACAGAGACAGACATACAGACAGACACACAGACAGACACACAGGCAGACACAGAGACAGACATACAGACAGACACACAGACAGACACAGAGACAGACACAGAGACAGACACACACAGGCAGACACATGACAAACACAGAGACAGACACACAGACAGACAGCAGAGACAGACACACAGGCAGACAGACTGTCTCACTTATCTAGAGGTTAGATATGCTCTTATTAGGATTGCTCTAAGTTTTGTCGGTTCCACCAATTCCCCAATTCACTGATTCCATCTCAAAGTTGAGCTTCCTCAATCTTGAGAATGGCGGTCGTCCCATTTAAATTGTGAGATGAGATTGGTGTATTCGATCTCGCCCTCAATCTCATCCTTCAAATTTCCTTTATATTTGTGAGACAGGATATAGGCTACTCCGAAATTTTGCGTTTTCAATGGAAAATTGATTAAAAGCTGAGATGGAATAAGCATCTAATCTGAAAACACAATGAAAATCTCTGAGATGAGGTCTGAGATCGAGATCGTTGGAACTAGATCCTGGATTCGATGAAAAATAGGCATCATTGTTTTCTTTATATCGTCCCAAATCACGGACACCAACAACAAGTAAACTTTTCCCACCTCTACTCACAAACTCATTTTAGGATTTTTTAATCTATTTGGCAGACATTAAACCATCGGTTTAAATTATCTACAGAAAACAACTCAAATTTTCGCTTTCACGCTAAACCTGACAAGTACTTCTCTGGCTGTTTCTGGCAGAAAGGAGTCATTTCCTCGAAAATCATCGAATAATTGGCGTGAAAAGGTCATTCCCCATTCGAATTATTCTCATAATTTAACTGAAAATGTTCAAATGTCGAAAGAAAAAAATTAGGCCCAGCCATTTACACTGTGGTTTTTGGGGAGATTCGTCTTGAAGATGCAAGGAGGATTCATGTCTTGGTAGGAGGGATTCTTCTGCCTAAAATTGAAAGTAAATTTTTCATATAGAGCATAAAAGAGACAAAAATGAGAGCTATACAAGAAATCACGACTGAATTTGAATTTTACGCGAATTTTTGGCTCACTTCTTTTGCATGCACTTTTGATGACAATCGACGTTCCGTTCGCACACTTTGAGTTCTCGAATAAATCTCTAGTGTTTGCCACCTAAGGTTGTAAAAAAAATTACACCAAAATTGTAATTTAACATCGCTCAAGGGCTCGAAAATTTCTAAGCTTAAATCGAGGTTCATTTTAACGTTAAAAAGTTCTCTGAGGACCGGAAAGTTAATGTTAAATGAGGGTTCGACTATAGCTTGTAAAAAATCTTTATTCAGTTATTATGCTTAACCAGCTCCGCTTGGCGTCCGCATGATTTCCAGCAAAAGGGCCATGGCTTCTCAGTATTTCAACTTTTTTAAAAATTTGTGTGATGGATTTTCTTGATTTTTGTGGGGGCGGAATCCTGCGTAAAATTTCCTATCGAACAAAAAAAGTGCGTCCCGAATTTCACTCTGGACGCCGAGTTGGTGCCTGTGACGGACGGATATTTCTCTTTTATATATAGTAGATATTAAGAACCGTCCATTTTGGCTAAAATCATTCCACCCAAATTCTTAAATGCTAATTTCATGAATTTGTATTATACAGGCTGGCGCACAATTATGGAAACTCGGCTTTTCGATTGTAACTCAACGCACAATTATTCAATTTTCTTCATTTTTATATTTATATATTAATTACTGTGATCAATTTCAATTTTAGTTCAGAAATACAATGGTGCGTTCTTTGGGTTCCTCGAGAGTTCAGAGGTGCCAACCAAAGAATCGAGTTTCCTTAATTGTGCGCCATCCTGTACATTTCATGTGCTGCCGAGGCGTCCCGGTCTGGCAATCGAACATTAAAATTTATATGTAAGAAACAATATTTTGAGCAGTCAGGCGAACTGATGGGAGATCCTTGATAGTTATTCAACACTCTCACATACGGTGTATTTATTTCCGAAGCAGCCCACGATCCAGTGAACGTTCCAGAAAACAACATCACTCCGTAACGAGACCTGAAAGAGGAAGGGATTTTGAATTGAAAAGCGGTAATGTCCAAATGTGAATGTAAGATATAACGCAGTAGACTTGGTGATTGGATCGTATAAAATCCTCTCCTGGGCTATCAGAAATTTGTCCGATCTGATGGATTAACGATAAAAGGATTTATGTAAAGGGCTCAAAATTAGCATATCGAAGCTTATTTCAAGTAAAATTCTTCCAGTAATTATCCTATAAGTGCCTGTACTTTCATATAAATTGAATAACTAGCATATGCCCGGCAAACTAGTATATAGTGTCGTAACGGCTTACGAGAATTCAGCTACTCAACGAATGAGGATAGTTCCGGGCATCCAATCAAAAGTCACCCACATAAAAATGTTCATAATACATATATTTTATAATAAATTCTTGAAATTAGCTCATTTAGTTCAGTAGAAAATTTTTTTTGAGCCCCAAAAGTTTAGGGCCAAAAATGCCCTAAGGTCGGTTATAAAAAATTTTCTACTCAGCCAAAAAACTAGCCTATTAGCTCATTTTGTAGCCAATTTGATGTAGATTCTTAAAGTAAAGCTACATTGAACATTTGTTTTTCAAAGCTAGGAGAAAGAGGGCGAGGAACGACTGAAGTTGAACTCGGTCGCTGTTTTCCACATTTGAGAATTGCCCTGAACTAGTGTTCTTCGCCCCTCTTTCTCCTACTTTCAACGAAAAATTGTTTGAGATGACTTTACTTTAAGAAACTACATCAAATTGGCACTAAATGAGCTATTAGGCAAGTTTTTGGCTGAGTAGAAAATTTTTTACTATAGTGTTTTTAGGGCATTTTGAACAGAAACCTTTGGGGCCCAGATAAATCCTACTGAACCAGTAATGAGCTTAATTTCAAAAATTTATTATAAAATATATGTATTATGAACATTTTTATGTGGGTGACTTTTTGATTGAGCCCGCACAATGCGACCCTCATTCGCCAGCGGCTGAATTTCAAATTAACGCCCACGATATTATATTGGCCCGGGCATCATCCGATCCGATCCAATGAATTCACCTATTGGATAAAAACCAATCCAATCTAAAATGCTATCCGTAGCCAAGTCCATAACAAAGTACTTGTAAAAGCCGACCACCTACCCCATCTCCATTTCTAGTGATTTTAGTGTTTCTTCTCTCGTATCTCGCACTCACCATCGAACCTCGGACTTACAGCTAACCAAACTGGCCAACGACGCGCCAGCACTCTCTCCGGCCCACCACAATATTATTCAAATCAAAACCGATATTCTCATGGTTTTCCTAAAAGGCAATACTCACTTTTGAAATTTGAGTATCTATCTTGAGTATGACACTTTTTCCTAGAGTTACCCTCAAAAGTTAAGTCCAAGCAGAATATCGTGTCAATCCGAGATTCCCCGGGAACTCTTCGTCTTTCGTCGAGAGAAAACCTAAATTTTGTTTATTGTACAGAAAAGCGGACAATTTATAGCTCAATTTCTCCAAAATAGAGAAGAAGAAATGACTCGAACAGGAGGGAAATGAAGAAAAAAGCACCTATGATTGGGGTTGATGCATAAAAAATGGCGTGTGCTTTCCAAGGTGTCATATCTCAAAAAACTAAGCCACCAACTTCTTCCAGATTTCTTTTAAAATTTTAGGGAAAATTTTGAGACGTAAGCGACATTGGAGATGTTTATGAACGCTCGTAGTTGTTTGCATTGGATCGGCTTCAATAAGTTGCTCCAATTTATTATTATCGATGGCTGCGGAGCGATGTTCATGTGATTCGTCTTCAAGAGATTCAACCTGGGGTAAATAACCAGAACTCGAGGATCTTTTCGGTCATAACTCTGTTTTGCAAAAGCGGAACAGAGGTCACGGGATGTGGTTTGGCAGCGCTTTTGACACCATCTGCTGTAGCTCACCCAGCCAAACTCAATTGCCAGGACAGCTACGCAAGAAAATCTGGGTCACGTTTTAGAATCATTATCGTTAATCGTTAAATCGAGAGTCGACTGTATTTATCATATTTCCCCCAAATCTCACCATCAAATCCCAATCGATAATCGATGGCCACAAAGATGATTTTCTTTGAAGCTATATTCCTCAACACACCCGAGTTCTTATAATAGTATTTTCCTCCAACCTGAAGATAGAAGTTTTTGTTCCAAAAAAAACGTTAGTTAATAGGTTTCGACCTGATACGATCCTCCATGAATCCAAAATGAGCGGCAGTCTTTGTGAATATCGCTGAAATTTGAAATTTCTTATAACATCGAGAGTTTAAAGGCACTTTTTGTGTTCATCCAATGGAATGAGCCAATTTGATGCGAAGGCAATCATCAGATGAACGAGATCGGATTATCCCACTAAAAGAGATTTCTCGACTTTCTACTCAGCTATCTTTTATAGTAGAATGTCAATTTGTTTACAAAAGTACGTTTTAAAACGTTACCCATTTTGTTTTCGTCTATTTTTTCTGAAGAAATCATGTTTAGCTACGGCACGTGGCAATCATGCTACGGCCTCGCCACGTTGAAACACGGTATCGCGTCAGATCTGCCAAGTTAAGCAACTTCAGGCTCGGTTAGTCTCTGGTTCGAGTCCGCGAGATGAACCAGGGAACTCTTCCCTGGTCCGAGTGCTGTAGGTTCCGCCCCCATCTGCCTTTGGTTAGATGGTAGACATGTTTCGGATCAGGTTTTAGTCGGATCAGATCCGGATCAGATCCAATTAAATTTTTGTGTTGCAGAGAGCGATGTCAAGATTATTAAAGACCTTGTTTTGTATTGGGTTGATGGAAAAGTCCTTTCCGATTTTTGGGAGAGTACCTTGAATTTGTCCAATTTAGACGTTTTATAGCTCATCCTAAAGCTGAATTCAAGACGGATCGATTGGTAAAAACCGTTTTGAGATACCTCTTTTCTAAAAGTTTGTACAGCTATTTTAGTAGAGGGCAGTAAGAGCCAAAAATGGCTGTTTTCACGTTTCGTTGGTTTTCCGTGCAGAAAACGTAGGCTAAAAACATGTGTTTCGTGATCAGCGTCAAAAATAACCCCTAGACACGCATTTTCAGAATCTTAGCAAAAAATTTTTGAAAAATATTGTCACCGGTGGAAGTCCGAACCAGCGACCCTCAGATCAATAGTCTTTCCATCCAATAGAAACAATTTATTGAAACAACAAAGAAATAGTGTCTTGGATCGGACTGGATTTGATCCCGAAGGTCGCGTTCTCAGATCGGATGAGATCGAATCATATCCGAAATTCCACTTGTTCGGATCCGATCCAAAAAGTGGAATTTCGGATCTGAGTCGATCCGATCTGATCCTAAAACCATGTCACTATAGATGGACTAGTAAAGGCACTTGCACTGCAAACGGGTAACCTTCTCTTCACCGCCAGAACAAGCTATGTAGGGACCGTCCATTAAGAGTAGGGTTAGAGAGCCGTCCATCAAGGAAAGCGTGGGTTAAGTTAAGATATAGCCTTAGTAATGTGTGTGTTGTGAATTGTGATTGGTGTATTTCGTGTATGCAAGAAATCCACCACCCCAGTTGGTATATATTATAGAATGTGGTAAAGTCACTACACTCCCAATGCTTCTACCCAAAAACTTACATAATAAGCAGAGCAAACAGTTCGGTTGAGCACTATCCAACACTCACTCCATTTGGTGCGCGGCTTTGGGAGCTAAAAATATTTGATTACTCATGGGGAATCTTCCCATGATTTTCATTCATTAGACTTGGAAATTTTCCCACACAAATATCATATAATGAATCCTGCAGCTCTTTTCAAACTCCCATGGAAGATGTGTTTAATTTGTTTTCACTTGTTCTCCTCGAATTTGTCCTCGAATTTGATCTCCTCTCTTCCATATAAACAAACCTCAAACCGCAATGCTCCCTCCGGTCGATTCTGCATGGGGAATCGACTCGTAGACCTCACCCACGAGTTTGAGTTCTACGATATTGAAAATAAATCGTAAATATAAAGATATAGTTTCCCCCAAACAGTATAGGATTTCTTAAAAAACTCCTCCAGAAATTGCTCGAAATTTTGATTGGCTCTCGGTGGTCATTATGGTTGCCAAATAGACCAATAGATCTATTTGGCCAATAGACCAAGATCAGTCCTTATTCTCACCATTTTTTTTAAAAAATTACTTACTTCTATATAATGAAACTTTCTGACCCACCACCATCATCTCATCATATGACATGAAATTAGAAGAATATTCTTTAAAAATTGTCATTTTTCGAATTCTTATCAGCTAAAAGCGATCTTTTCCTGCCAATTTTTACTGTTTTTAAAGCAAAAACACTCACAAACGCATCTTTAAACACTTTAAAACCTGGACAAGCTTTTAAAAACATATATTTAGCAGCTTAAAAATGCAAAAGTATGGTTATCAGTCGAACTTTCAAACCAAAAGCCTCAAAAACCGACTATTCGCCGAGAGATGCAACTGTTTTAGCTGATTAAAATGTCCGACTTCAAAAATGGTAAAAGAGAAAAAACTTGCGCCCCCAAATTTTGCTTATTTTACACCACGATCACCACCAGAGCCACTTCCAAGTTTCGAGAAATTTTCAAATTGAATCTGGGTTCTTCTTGTAAAAACACCTTGTAAACCAAAGCTCATCAGTCTAGAATTTAAAGTATATTCTCTTCTATGTTATCTTTGCTCGTACGGCCCCTTCTTTGGAATAACTAATTTTGTTGATCGAAAAGAAATCATGTGTTCAAAGAATTCGAATACCGTATTCTCTCTAATAGTAGTGCGCACTACTATTTTTTCAACTCCCTCCTGGACCGCAATACTATTAGAGAGTGCACTACTATTAAAGAGTTTTATCATTATCACCAAAAGTAAGACAGATATAAGATTTGTTCCAAAACTACTTGCAATTCTTTCACGTACTCCTTTGGCTCCTTTGACATACAGTTGTGGGCCGGCGAGTTGACAATTTGTGCCTTGACAAACAACAAAAGATGTTTTTGCACTTTGCACAAGAATTTTAGATTTTTGCTAACTTTTTCATGTGAAAAATAGTTAATAAATGAATAAAAAGCCTCGCTTTTGCTTGCTTGAATAGCTTTAGAATGTCACATAAACATAAACTCAAAAGGTTTAGATGGAAAAGAAGCACCAGAAATTCAAATTTTCGAGGGTGCACTACTATTTTTGCAACCCCCTCCTGGACCGCAATACTATTAGAGAGTGCACTACTATTAAAGAGTGCACCACTATTAGAGAGAATACGGTATTTTTATGCCTGAATTGCTTATTTTTTTTCAGTTCTTGGACCAGTATGTTCACCAATCAATTCACCTCCAGAATTTCACCAAGAACTTTCCCGATTTTGTTTTCAATTCTACCACCGGTCCATAGCAGAAAATAAGCATTGAGGAATTGAGTAGAATAAAGAGTAATCTCATTCGTTCATTGAAAATGTATATGATATCAGAGATTCGTTCCGAATTTTCAAAAATGAAACTTGATACGTTTTCTCTGAAGTTTAAATCGGTTTCCCCATATAAACAATGAGTGATGTTTACTTTGAAATTTTTGATTCCGAGTCGTTGGAGAGAGCAATGGGGAAACTTCCCGATTTCTGAAATTTAATGATTTGTGATTTGTGTGGTAAAAACGCTCTACAAATTAAATGAAAAAAAAATGCGACAGCAACCAAAAAGGGAACTATAAAGGAACTATATAGGAACTAAATAGGAACTATACAGTAACCAAATAGCAACTAAATAGAACTATACAGTAACCAAAAAAAGATTAATTTAGCACTAACCGTGATAGAAAGAGATCACCATACCTCTCTGTGGTACCTCTAAATTGAAAGTGCATCTACTCCTTCGTATAAAAACTATTTAAACATTGGCTCGTGGCTAGCCATTGGTTAACTTTTTTTATAGAAGAAAATTTAATCAGAAAAAGATTTATTCCGCACATTTGTATGTGTTTTGTTTATGGTTCGGGTCCCCAATCGGCGTATTTCTCAAAAAGATGGATCCATTCTCGCAATCGTTGCAACATATTACCGTAGGCTCCATCATCTCGGAACTCCATCGGGGCGGCTCCGTTCTTCCGTCGTCGTCGTTGTGATCGGCCGGGGCTCCACTTCACAGCCACGTTGCTGAGAAATATTATATTATATAAATGTAATAGATATGATCTGGATGTATTTAAATCTTATCTATCTCTTTCACGTCGAGATCATACTGGGATCTCAGCAATACCGCCTAGCAAGAGTTGAAAAACAGGATCCCAAAAGAACACCGGTAGCCCCGGTATACATTTAATTCCTTCTCAACTCACCTTCCCACTCCCCAAACATTCTGATGAATGTACTAATTGCCCGAATCACGAGCCGCTGGATCGTTACTGTTGGCGTAACACCAGAAGCACGTCGTTTCCCCAATTGTTCTGACCGAATCCCCAAGACAGTGACTGAAAAAAGATAGCAATATGGTTTTTTATCTTTTCAAAATTTTATCAATCCAATTTAAAGTTTTCAAGTGAATTTGGTTTCGCTTACACGTCTATTCTTGTTCTTGAAATGGACGATGACTACCACTACTACTGCTCGATGAAATAACTACAATTACAAACAACAGTGAGAGTATTAATATTTTTTATGTTTATTATGATACACGGTTTGCATGTCTTACTGTATATCTTATCCCCTTCCCATCCCACTCAATCGCCTGCCTTAATGTCCACCAATCACCATCATCAGATCCTTCTTCAACAATAGCATCATCGGCTGATGCAATATTTGAGATAAATAGAAGCTGATGAGAGTTTATTGGTGACAAACCACCGAATAGTTCTGATTGATTTGATCGACGATATCTTGGACTGCTTGTCCGAAACTAATCGACCACCCCACATTCGATTAAGCCGATTGATAGGAAAAGAAGGGTAAAAAGAGCAAGAAACGACATTTTTGAAGTAGAAATCGTTATTCAATCTGAGATTAGAGGAAGAATGAGTTGGATTGATGGGAATATTCGACGGGTTTAAATAATGAATTTGGCATAAAATATTTTTTTTAGTCTATGGATAAAGCTGTTATGTTGAGGCAATAATCAAAATGAAATCTAAAATCTATCCATATTTTGTACATTCACAAGATTTATTGAGTTTTTCTTGTTGAACTCCTGCACTTTTTGAATAAGCATATACTGGAAAAAGATTATTACAAAACAAACAACAAAACAAGTGGAATGAAAAAGGAATCCCCACTAGAACTGAAGTTTCAAATTTTCTAGCACATATTAGGTTAATGCATAAGTCTTTCCCTTTTTTCGTGCTTCCGTTAAAAAGTAACAAATTCAATGAATTAACCTATGGTTCTCTATCAAAAGTCTTTAAAAGGCTCTACGAAGAAATGGGCTGAATGAATTTCTCTGAAAATTTGGCTTTATATCAAACTTTTCTGCTCTATCTTTTGGATCAGTTCACAAGAATATAGGTGTCCTTTACCTTTAAGTGTCTAAACCGAATCATCGAGTTTAGGCCCTTTCATGCACCCAAAAAAATCCAGGCAAAAACGGTTTTAATGTTATTGCAGAAAAATACTGGTCTTCTAATGAACTAAACCGTAGTTCAATTGGTGCATTTGTTGGTTTTAACTGAAGTATTTGAAAAGAAACGAAAAGATTCTATGCAACAACCTAATATTTAATAGAAGATTTGACGCTTGGTCTAGGAGGAATCATTTTCATTCACTTGTTTTGTTGTTTTTTTTGTAATAATCTTTTCCAGTATATGCTTATTCAAAATAAGTGCAGGAGTACGAAAAACTCACAATCATGTGAATGTACAAAAGATGAATGGAATTTTAGATTTTATTTTTGATTATTGCCTTCAACAATAACAGCTATATCCATAGACTAAAAAACAAAAATATTTTGTCCCAAATCCATTGTATAAAACCCATCGAATATTCACTTCAATCAAGTCATTCTTCATCTAATCTCAGATTGAATAACGATTTCTTCTACAAAAATGTCGCTTTCTCTTTTTACCCTTCTTCCCTATCAATCGCTTAATCGAATGTGGGGGTGGTCGATTGGATTTCGGACAAGCAGTCCAAGATATCGTCGATCAAATCAATCAAGACTATTCGGTAAATGTCACTAATAAACTCTCATCAGCTTCTATTTATCTCAAATGTGCATCAGCCGATGATGCGATTGTTGGAGAAGGATCTGATGATGGTGATTGGTGGACATTGGAGCCGGAGCGGTGAGTGGGATGGGAAGGGGATAAGATATACTGTAGACATTTAAACCGTGTATCACTAATAAAAATAAAAAAATAGTAATACTCTCACTGTTGTATGTAACTGTAGTTATTTCATAGAGCAGTAGTGGTGGTAGTCAATCGTCCATTACAAGAACGGAACATGACATGTAATTATGGTAAGCCAAACCAATTCATTTGAAATCGATCTTTTTCAGTCACTTTCATGGGGATTCGGTCAGAACAATTGGGAAACGACGTGCTTCTGGTGTTACGCCAACAGTAACGATCAAGCGGCTCGTGATTCGGGCAATTGGTACATTCATCAGAATGTTTGGGGAGTGGGAAGGTGAGTTGAGAAGCAATTAAATGTATACCGGGGCTACCGGTGTTCTTTACGGGATACCGTGTTTCAACGTTGCTGAGCTGTATGATGTGATTGAAGTATGATCTCGATGTGAAAGAGATAGATAAGATTGAAATATATCCAGACTACACTCATATAATATAATATTTCTCAGCAACGGCTGTGATGGAGCCCCGGCCGATCACAACGACGACGACGAAGAGAACGGAGCCACCCAGTGGGAGTTCCGAGATGATGGAGCCTACAGTAATATGTGCAACGATTGCGAGAATGGATCCATCTTTGAGAAATACGCCGATTGGGGACCCGAACCATAAACAAAACACATACAAATATGCGAATAAATCTTTTTCTGATTAAATTTTCTTCTATAAAAAAGTTAACCAATGGCTACGACAACGAGCAACCTCGGGCAAAAAAAGAGTTAAAAATTGTTGTCAAAGAGGATTTGGTTTGAGTTAAAGAAAAGTTTATGAAAACTATCATAAACTATTATAAAAACTTTTAGAAAAACGCATAGTACGATAAATTTAAACTCGTTTTCTCAAAAGTTTTGTTAAAGTGAGGTAAATTTAAAAGCTTTATCCTAATCGAAATCTTGCCCTTTTTTATTTTAAATGAATCTCATTTCAAAGTTTAATATAAAATACATATCAAATACATAAAATACATTAAAATGCATGCACATACAAATACATAAATTTTGCATAAAGAAACCAATAAACCCCAATAAATCTACGAAGTTTTAAAAAAATCCTTTGCTTCATCATAAACAATTGGTCTTTAAAGGGAGGGTAATCGCGGCCAGGTGATCATAAAAATTTTTTTAAGCCAACCACCTGTTTTTATATTTTAATATTGCTAATTTTATTATAAAAAGAATAAAAATCATCCGGCTAGAGTGATTTGATGGTTTAACAAATTTTTAGAGGTTCTACTAATCTCCTTTTTGCTTACTCTAATCCTTTCCATCTTAAGTTGGCTCGAAAACTTCATCCGCTGCTTCTCTCTTTTGTTTTCGATCGTTTGCTTTCCTATTTTGCTGCGTTTCTTTGGTCGACTCATTTTTGGGTGTCTGACAAAAAGAAAGAATTATTATGACATGAAAATGATAAAGTAAGCTCGAAAAAAAGAAGAGCAACGAAATGGGAAAAATTCTTTGCAACCGCTCTTTAAGTAATTTTGTTTTTC
>CAUEEP010000275.1:0-18418 GCA_958450365.1 Mesorhabditis belari | reverse complement strand
ACAGTACCGAGCAAAAGTCTTGCAACATCACTTTTTCAAAAAAAATCGATGAAATTTTTTTATAGAAAATGCCACCCGTTCGTAAAGCTTTTTTGTTTTTAATTAGAATAATACATGTACACTTTATTTACAAAAACAAATTTGAAGTTCAGCGTAAAACAAAAAAGTAAATGACAAAACTACTAACGAATACTTGTGATGGCTTCCAAGAAGGATCCGAACATGACATCAACTGAGGGAGCTCGGCTGATCAAGGATGTTGCAAACAAGGATATCTCTCGATGGACCGTTTCTCGACGATTGACTCAAGCAGGACTGTATAGCCGGCGGGCTGTACGAAAGCCTTTGATGACCGCTGGCCATAGGAAACAACGGCTTCTATTCGCCAGGACGTACCAAAGTTGGACAAAGCAGGATTGGGCCAACGTGATTTTTGTCGATGAAACAAAAGTGGATATCTTTTCTCCAAAAGGCAACCACTTGATCAGACGACCCATTGGAAAGCGAATACTCCTTAAATATGTGCGACCTACAATGCGAGCTGGCGGAGGATCAATCATGTGTTTTGGTAAGCCTTATTTCTAATACATGCATTAATTTGTCTTTTTCTAGGGGCGATGACAAAAAATGTGGCAGGTCCGCTCGTCCTCGTCCAGTCAACCATGAATGCTCGCCAGTATATGGAAATACTAGAAGGATGTCTACTTCCATTTGCTCAGGATCACATGGCTCCTGAATGGTTTCTCTACCAGGACAACTCGCCGGTCCACAAGAGCAAGCTCATGATGGGTCGCACCGTGAATCTCTCAAATGAAGGAAAAGCTCATCTCCCTGGATGGTTTGCCCTTAATAATGTTTTGTTAGTCAAAGTGCCCCCTATGTCGCCTGATTTAAACGTTATTGAGAATTTATGGGCTTACGTGAAGGCAAAGTACGAGGAAAAGACTTTCACACAAAAGTTGACTTATGGTTCTACATACGAAAAGTTTGGAGCTCAATTCGCCCAGAAATTCTTCACGAATTAGTCGACTCAATGCCTAAACGACTTAATGAAGTGATTTTGGCAAAAGGTGGACCGATTGAATATTAATTTTTGATGTTTCTGTAAAATGTTGCAAGACTTTTGCACCCAGTTTTTAGGGTATTTTTTAGTAGTTTTGTCATTTACTTTTTTGCTTTACGCTGAACTTTAAATTTGTTTTTGTAAATAAAGTGTACATATATTATTCTAATTAAAAACAAAAAAGCCCTACGAACGGGCGGCATTTTTTATAAAAAAATTTCATCGATTTTTTTGAAAAAGTGATGTTGCAAGACTTTTGCTCGGTACTGTATAACTTACTATACAAATTCTTAGCTTATTTCTAAAAAGCTCAAAGAGTTCTCACAAAAAACTCCGATCTTGATAAGCTATCTCGTACGAATCGAAAAGCATCGCAAGCTCTTGTCCGTGACGTGACAAGAAGGATTCTCTGTGTCGGCCATCTGAAAATTGTTATACCATATTAATATAATATTTGTAAATCGTCTATAAACAAACCCAATTTTTCTACATCATAAACAACGTTTAGAAGGGCATAAACGGTGAGATTTCGATCCGCGTAGAAGAGAGCCTCATGGTGGGAATCGGAGACGAGCTCTTCTGGAATCAACGAAATCTCAATCTTAATATCCTTGTTTTTATAGCACTAATTCATATTTTAAAAAATTATGCTCCAGATCTTATATTTTAGTTTAGGTAAATATTTTCCAACTAAAATTAATATTAGGTTGATGCATAAGTCTTTTCGTTCCTTTTCGTACTTCCGTTTAAAACCAACAAATGCACCAATTGAACTACGGTTGATTTGATTAGAAAAGTCAATTATTTTTCTGCCAAATAACATTAAAACGAGTTTAAAAATATCTTATGCCTGGATTTTCTTGGGAGCATGAAGTCGGTTAGTCAAAAAGGGCTAACTCGATGATGCGGTTTAGACACCTTAGCTAAAGGAAACCTATCTTCGTGTCGGGTAGTCAAAAACGAAATTGAACAATAAACACTTTTTTTGATAGAGTTGATAAGGAGTTGATGCCGGGGCAGGAAATGATACAATTCATATCACTTTCAGTGCTGGAGATGAAATGAAAAAGAGATCGTTCAATCCGTGAATATTCATGTCACTCTTAAGTAGAGTCCACGGTTCCTCAAAGAATTTATGGTTTAAAACGGGTTTTAAAAGGTTTTTATGGTTTAAAACGGGTTTTGAAAGGTTTTTATGGTTTAAAACGGGTTTTAAAAGGTCTGGATTTTTTTTGGAGCGTCAAAAAACGCTAACTCGATGATGCGGTTTAGCCACTTTAGCTAAAGGAAACCTCTCTTCATGTCAATAGATAAAAGATAGAACACAAAAAGTTTGGTATATAGCCAAATTTTCCAAGAAATCTATTCAGCTAATTTCTTCGTAGACGTTTTTATAGATTCTTACGAAAAACACGTGTTTACCCTCTCGAATTTGCTTGAAAGTGGAAATTGAACAATAAACACTTTTTTTTATAGATCAAACCATAGGTTAATTGGTGAATTTGTTATTTTTTAACGGAAGTACGAAAAAGGACGAAAAAACTTATGCACCAGCCTAATAGTGGGGTCTAGACATGGGCAAATTCCGTCCCGAATCTATTGGGTTGGGGAGAATGAGTCGGCGCCGAAAATCAAAGAAATTTCTAAAACTTATAGCAGACTTTGTCAAATGATATGCGTTTGATATCCGTAGAAGGGTAACTAATTCTCTACAAAATAATATTTAAAAGAGAACTCAAACAGCGTCTCAACTCAACAAAGGATCATTTTTTCACAAAATCGATAAACTGTCATCTAGAGTAAACGGTTGGAGGGATCTTCCTGAAAATTTGGTAACTTATGTAATTGAGTGTGCTCTATCTTTTTTATATAAACACCAAAGGAGGTTTATGTGGAAGAAACTGTTCAAGCAATGAGTCGGACTTTTTGTCATTCTGATTAGCTGTGTTTGGGAATCCATAAAATCCCAAAAAAGAAAAGCTTTGTGGAATCTCTCAAAAGCCATTTTGGAAAGAAATAGTGGACCATTTTGATGAAACAAAACGTGTATTTAAAGAAGGTTTTATGGGTGCAAAAAGTTTCTTTAAATTTCGGCGCCGACTCATTCTCCCCAACCCAATAATTCCACCTTCGTTTTCTTGCCCGTTCTTTGATCGATTGATCTGAAATCTTGTCTACAGGTAGAGCTCGGCATTAACTATTTGTAGACAAAATTTCAGATCAATCGATCAAGGAGCAACCAAGAAAACGAAGGTGGACATAGGTTCGGGATGGAATTCTCCCATTTCGCTAGTGGGATATGGAACTAATGGTTAGCAAAAATAAGAAAAGAAAACAACGCTGAAATTCATTGATTTGAAAAGCACTTTTGCCCAAATTTACTTTCAACTTTGACTTTGAACGCAAATTTTTCGAAAATTGCTAACGGTTAGCAAAAATTAGTGGGTTTATCAGCAAAAAATCTGTTTAAAATAAAGTGGGTCCCGTTCCAATCCTTTACCTTCATTTTTGATCGACCCCTTGTCAGCTTAGCCTCAGAAAATTCTGAATTATACAATTCTTTCGACCTGCCTTGTATCATATTGTGATATTGAATCCCACGTCTCACATTCGACGCGCCATCCATAAATCTGAAAAATATCTTTATTGGAAAGCATTAGTAAGTAAGCGAAGTTTGTTACCTCTGAGTCTCATTTCTCTCTTCGATAACTACAACTATAGAATCTCTTTTCTCTTCTCTAATGCGTCCAAAGTTAGTTAGATTTTACATTAAAGATAATGTCAAAAATTATGCAAACCAAGATCGGGCCGATATCTGGATTCGGAAACGCGGATATCCCGTTTTTTATCCGGTATCCTGACAAAAAACCTGGATCAAAAAAGCGCATAATTGCTGGCTGAAACAAAATCGATTTTCTAATAAGGAATGACTCAAACGGTATCATAAAAATGCAAAAATATATGCAAATTAAGAAGCTGCATAAAATGTATGTATGCAAAATTAATAAATTTTATATGCTAATTGTGGAATTTTGCATATATGCTGAATGGGCTCTGGAAAGGGGTTTCATTCTATTGAAAGCTGTCCTTCTATTGAAAGCTGTCATTCTATTGGAAGCTGTGACTCTATTGGAAGCTGTGACTCTATTGAAAGCTGTCATTCTATTGGAAGCTGTGACTCTATTGAAAGCTGTCATTCTATTGGAAGCTGTGACTCTATTGAAAGCTGTCATTCTATTGGAAGCTGTGACTCTATTGAAAGCTGTCATTCTATTGGAAGCTGTGACTCTATTGAAAGCTGTCATTCTATTGGAAGCTGTGACTCTATTGGAAGCTGCGACTCTATTGAAAGCTGTCATTCTATTGGAAGCTGTGACTCTATTGGAAGCTGTGACTCTATTGAAAGCTGTCATTCTATTGGAAGCTGTGACTCTATTGAAAGCTGTCATTCTATTGGAAGCTGTGACTCTATTGGAAGCTGTGACTCTATTGAAAGCTGTCATTCTATTGGAAGCTGTGACTCTATTGGAAGCTGTGACTCTATTGAAAGCTGTCATTCTATTGGAAGCTGTGACTCTATTGGAAGCTGTGACTCTATTGAAAGCTGTCATTCTATTGGAAGCTGTGACTCTATTGAAAGCTGTCATTCTATTGAAAGCTGTCATTCTATTGGAAGCTGTCATTCTAATAGAATGTTTACGTTAAGTCAGTTTTACAGTTCTATTCTGTATAGTATAGTTCTACGGTACAGTTCTGCAAACGCTCACCGTTCGGTCAATAACACTCTGACCGTTGTGGATCCATTGTACCGTTCGGGTACCATCTCTTTCACCCAGAAACGCGCTGGCAGATGAGATGTCATTTGGGCTTAAAAGCTAAACATTTTACAATTTTCTTGAGACATTTGCTTATGAATTTAATGTCACAGAAGTGATTTTCAAAAGGCTACAATGAAGTATTGAACAAATGAACAAATTAAACGTTTATCACCCATTTGATGACAGAATTCCGTTTTCTCGTGCGCTACGTTGCTGATCAGCATCGGCAAATGGGCGTTTGATCTAAACCATTTTTGACTTTCCCTCAAAATTCGCCGTATTTTATAGTTACCCCCATTTGATTATTGGGAGACAGACGCGCAAACCACTCTACCAAGTCGCGCACCACATAAAGGGGCGTTTGGCCGAAAAAATGCAAGAAAAAAAATGAATATCTCGTTCAATATTTTTTTGATCTGACTTCAGATAAAGATTCCTCATAGAATTTTGGGTCTTACATGTGATACTTTCAGCTGGATATCTCTTTTCCGCGCGCCTGCAGAGCGAAAAAACCCTTTTTAGTTATAACTTTGGGTATCAAAACTTCATTATTTTAAAAAATTAATGCAATAGTCAATATCCTAATTTTTTTTCTCCTCTTTCGAATAAAAAACCGTTTTAGAATCAAGGGGAACTGAGATTGAAAAGCGTGACAGACACACAGACAGACACACAGGCAGACACACAGACAGACACAGAGACAGACACACAGACAGACACAGAGACATACACACAGACAGACACACAGGCAGATACACAGACAGACACAGAGACAGACACACAGACAGACACAGAGACAGACACACAGACAGACACAGAGACAGACACACAGACAGACACAGAGACATACACACAGACAGACACACAGGCAGGCACACAGACAGACACAGAGACAGACACACAGACAGACACAGAGACAGACACAGAGACAGACACAGAGACAGACACACAGGCAGGCACAGAGACAGACACACAGACAGACACAGAGACAGACACAGAGACAGACACAGAGACAGACACAGAGACAGACACAGAGACAGACACACAGACAGACACAGAGACAGACACACAGACAGACACAGAGACAGACACAGAGACAGACACACAGGCAGACACACAGACAGACACAGAGACAGACACACAGACAGACACACAGGCAGACATACAGACAGACACAGAGACAGACACACAGGCAGACACAGAGACAGACACAGAGACAGACACAGAGACAGACACACAGGCAGACACACAGACAGACACACAGACAGACACAGAGACAGACACACAGACAGACACAGAGACAGACATACAGACAGACACACAGACAGACACACAGGCAGACACACAGGCAGACAGACCGTTCCCAATTATCTAGAGGTTAGATATGCTCTTATTAGATTGCTCTAAGTTTTTGTCGGTTCCACCAATTTCAATCTCACCGATCTCATCTCAAAGTTGAGCTTCTCAATCTTGAGAATGGCGGTCGTCTCATTTATATTGTGAGATGAGATTGGTGTATTCGATCTCGCCTCAATCTAATCTCAAATTTCCTTTATATTTGTGAGACAGGATATAGGCTACTCCGAAATTTTTGCGTTTTCAATGGAAAATTGAGATTAAAGCTGAGATGGGATAAGCATCTAATCTGAAAACACAATGAAAATCTCTGAGATGAGGTCGGTGAGATCGAGATCGTTGGAACTAGATCCTGGATTCGATGAAAAATAGGCGATTCATTGTTTTCTTATATCGTCCCAAATCATTGGACACTAACAACAAGTAAACTTTTCCCAATCTTCACTCACACAAACTCATTTTAGGATTTTTTTTTTAATCTATTTGGTAGACATTAAACCATCGTTTAAATTATCTACAGAAAACAACTCAAATTTTTGCTTTCTGACAAGCAAACCTGACAAGCACTTCGGGCTGTTTCGGCAGAAAGGAGTCATTTCCTCGAAAATCATCGACAATTGGCGTGAAAAAGGTCATTCCCATTCGAATATTCTCATAATTTAACTGAAAATGTTCAAATGTCGAAAGAAAAAAATTAGGCCCAGCCATTTACACTGTGGTTTTTGTGGAGATTCGTCTTGAAGATGCGCGGAGTGACGGCGTCTTGGTAGAGGGATTTCTTCGCCTAAAATTGGAGTAATGCCATATAGAGCATAAAAGAGACAAAAATGAGAGCTATACAAGAAATCACGACTGAATTCGAATTTACGCGAATTTTTGGCTCACTTTTTGCATGCACTTTTTGATGACAATCGACGTTCCGTTCGCACACTTTGAGTTCTCGAATAAATCTCTAGTGTTTGCCACCTAAGGTTGTAAAAAATTACACCAAAATTGTAATTTAACATCGCTCAAGGGCTCGAAAATTTCTAAGCTTAAATCGAGGTTCATTTTAACGTTAAAAAGTTCTCTGAGGACCGAAAGTTAATGTTAAATGAGGGTTCGACTATAGCTTGTAAAATCTTTATTCAGTTATTATGCTTAACCAGCTCCGCTTGGCGTCCGCATGATTTCCAGCAAAAGGGCCATGGCTTCGCAGTATTTCAACTTTTTTTAAAAATTTGTGTGATGGATTTTCTTGATTTTTGTGGGGGCGGAATCAGCATAAAATTTCCTATCGAACAAAAAAAAGTGCGTCCCGAATTTCACTCTGGACGCCGAGTTAGGTGCCTGTGACGGACGGATATTTCTCTTTTATATATAGTAGATAATAAGAACCGTCCATTTTGGCTAAAATCATTCCACCCAAAATTCTTAAATGCTAATTTCATGAATTTGTATTATACAGGCTGGCGCACAATTATGGAAACTCGGCTTTTCGACTGTAACTCAACGCACAATTATTCAATTTTCTTCATTTTATATTTATATATTAATTACTGTGATCAATTTCAATTTTTAGTTCAGAAATACAATGGTACATTCTTTATAATTCCTCGAAGTTCAGAGGTGCCAACCAAAGAATCGAGTTTCCTTAATTGTGCGCCATCCTGTACATTCATGTGCTGCCGAGGCGTCCCGGTCTGGCTCGAACATTAAAATTTACATGTAAGAAATAATATTTTGGCGATTTCAGGCGAACTGATGGGAGATCCTTGATAGTTATTCAACACTCTCACATACGGTGTATTTATTTCTGACAGCCCACGATCCAGTGAACGTTCCAGAAAACAACATCACTCCGTGAACGAGACCTGAAAGAGGAAGGGATTTTGAATGAAAAGCGGTAATGTCCAAATATGTGTAAGATATAACGCAGTAGACTTGGTGATTGGATCGTATAAAATCCTCTCCTGGGCTATCAGAAATTGTCCGATCTGATGGATTAACGATAAAAGGATTTATGTAAAGGGCTCAAAAATTAGCATATCGAAGCTTATTTCAAGTAAAATTTTCAGTAATTATCCTATAAGTGCCTTAATTTTCATATAAATTGAATAACTAGCATATGCCCGCAAGACTAGTATATATGTCGTAGCCGCTTACGAAATTCAGCCACTAACGAATGAGGGTATTTCCGGGCATCCAATCAAAAAGTCACCCACATAAAAAATGTTCATAATACATATATTTTATAATAAATTTTTGAAATTAGCTCATTTGGTTCAGTAGAAAATTTTTTTTTGAGCCCCCAAAGTTTATGTTCAAAAATGCCCTAAAATGGCTATAAAAAATTTTCTACTCAGCCAAAAATCTTGCCTAATAGCTCATTTTGTAGCCAATTTGATGTAGTTTCTTAAAGTAAAGTCATCTAAAACAATTTTTCGTTGAAAGTAGGAGAAAGAGGGCGAAGAACAAGTTCAGGGCAATTCTCAAATGTGAAAACAGCGATCGAGTTCAACTGAAGTCGTTCCTCGCCCTCTTTCTCCTAGCTTTGAAAAACAAATGTTCAATGTAGCTTTACTTTAAGAATCTACATCAAATTGGCTACAAAATGAGCTATTAGGCAAGTTTTTTGGCTGAGTAGAAAATTTTTTATAGCCATTTTAGGGCATTTTTGAACATAAACTTTGGGGGCTCAAAAAAAATTTTCTACTGAACCAAATGAGCTAATTTCAAAAATTTATTATAAAATATATGTATTATGAACATTTTTTATGTGGGTGACTTTTTGATTGGATGCCCGGAAATACCCTCATTCGCTAGCGGCCGAATTTCGTTAGCGGCTACGACATATAAATTGGCCCGGGCATCATCCGATCCGATCCAATGAATTCACCTATTGGATAAAAACCAATCCAATCTAAAATGCTATCCGTAGCCAAGTCCATAACAAAGTACTGTAAAAGCCGACCACCTACCCCATCTCCATTTCTAGTGATTTTTAGTGTTTCTTCTCTCGTATCTCGCACTCACCATCAAACCTCGGACTTACAGCAACCAAACTGGCCAACGACGCGCCAGCACTCTCTCCGGCCA
This sequence comes from Mesorhabditis belari, assembly GCA_958450365.1. Taxonomy (NCBI): domain Eukaryota; kingdom Metazoa; phylum Nematoda; class Chromadorea; order Rhabditida; family Rhabditidae; genus Mesorhabditis; species Mesorhabditis belari. Next base: position 9,103 of record CAUEEP010000275.1, on the reverse strand, counting down.
CCACAATATTATTCAAATCAAAACCGATATTCTCATGGTTTTCCTAAAAGGCAATACTCTTTTGAAATTTGAGTATCTATCTTGAGTATGACACTTTTTCCTAGAGTTACCCTCAAAAAGTTAAGTCCAAGCAGAATATCGTTCAATCCGAGATTCCCCGGGAACTCTTCGTCTTTCGTCGAGAGAAAACCTAAATTTTGTTTATTGTACAGAAAAGCGGACAATTTATAACAATTTCTTCAAAATAGAGAGGAAGAAACGACTCGAACAGAGGGAAATGAAGAAAAAAGCGCCTATGATTGGGTTGATGCATAAAAAATGGCGTATACTTTCCAAGTGTCATATCTCAAAAACTAAACCACCAACTTCTTCCAGATTTCTTTTAAAATTTTAGTGCATTATTTCTTTAGTTTTCCCTCCAAAGAGAATGAAGTTTCATAGAAAAACAAGGTAGATATAAGAATCTGTATCAAAAATCACGATTTTTGGACATGATTTTCTAAAAGCTTTTTCTCAACAAATACTAGGTTGATGCAAAAGAAATTTCGGTTTTTTACAAACATTAAATTTGATCAAAACTCTTTTAGGTAACAATTTATTCCAAACAATAAGCACCATCGTTATCCATAACATCCCTTCAACGTTGCTTCAGATTGCGGATCCCCTTGTCGAAGAGCTCTTGATTTTGTGATTGAATCATTGGTCACCCAAATCTCGATCTCTTGCGGATTCTTAAACTGGCAACTCGCAAGGAAATGTTGCATCGATCTGAAGAGGTGAAAATCAGATGGTGATAAGTCTGGACATGCCTTCCCTCCATCCTAATTCCTCTAACTCCATACAAGAAGCTTTCGCTGCGTGAGCTGGCTCGATGTCACGAAGAAAATTGATAGTCGAGGGATTTAAACTCTTTTGATGCAAAATTTGGTCAACTTTTTTGAGACGTAAGCGACATTGGAGATGTTTGGCAGGCGCTCGTGTTGTTTGCATTGGATCGGCTTCAATAAGTTGCTCCAATTTATTATTATCGATGGCTGCGGAGCGATGTTCATGTGATTCGTCTTCAAGAGATTCAATACCTTCTCGGAATCGGGTAAACCAGAACTGGCAGGATCTTTCGGTCATAACTTGTTTTGCAAAAGCGGAACAGAGGTCACGATGTGGTTTGGCGGCGCTTTTGACCATCTTGAAATCGTAGAGAAGCCACGCGCGCAGAACGTACTTTTGATCCATCATGCTCTAAAGCAAATATCAATTAAAAAGTGAAAGCTCTGACTTAGGGAAAGCGTAAAAATAAAGTAAATATCCAAGAGTACAAATATACAAAAGAAGATCAAATAAGATTTCTAGATTAAAAAAAAATTGAACATTTTATACCGACCGAAATTTCTTTTGCATCAACCTACCGTAAATACTGTAATAGTACCCCATCCCTCTCGTACAGTCGCGTAGTCGCAAAAGTTTTTTTTAGTATTTCATTTTTTGCAAAGCACCTGTACTTTCAAAAAATGTGTCTTTGGTATCAAAAAATAGCCCTGAATTTCAGCTATTTTTTGATACCTAAGCGCGCATTGTAGCATAAACTAGTGGCGAGAAAAACTCGTTCAAAGCTAGACTACGCAACACTCCGCACCGTCATTATGGGGGTGGGGTACTATTACAGTATTTACGGTAGGTATATGGATAGCACAGATAACGTCAAGGATCTACTAGAGCTTCAAGATCAAGATCATCCACAGATAATTGAAAGGTTTCGAGACTATTGGACTCTCTGGGGAGTCGATTCCAAATTCTGGCAGTTCTTATTGGAAAAGAGTTATACACAAATTTATTGGAGGTGACTGGAATTTATTGGATTTATTGGAGGTGACCGCACCGTCATTATGGGGGTGGGTACTATTGGGTTGTCCAGTTATGAATGCGCGTTTTTACAATTTTGTAAATTTCTCAAGATATCGAACAGATGTATACGAGTGTTTTATATCATTTGAAAGCTGAAGATCTCCTCTACATTTTGGAAGAAAAAAGTTTTTGAATTCATTCAACTTTTTGGGAAATTGACTGCACAAAGGGAGAGGTCGTTTTCGAAAAAACCCACTCCAGCTTAGCTATTCCAGCTTAGCTATTCCTCAAGTTTTATGGTGTAAAATAGCCGCCCAGAAAAGAAAAGAAAAGTAAAGATGCTCTGAAATTGTTATATTTTAAAAAAAGTTGTATTGATATATCTATTGGCCAAACATCAAACGGTTAACTCAATTTGAGCGGAGCCAAAACTTGACCCAAAGGCACCTTTCCATTTTTTGGCCACCTCTTCGTCTGTGCAGTCAATTTGCCCAAAAGCTGGACAAATTCAAAAACTTTTTATATCAAAATGTAGAGGAGATCTTCAGCTTTCGAATAATACTTATACAGGGTGCGTCATAAGAGTTCAAAGATCGTTTTCCAAAGAGGAAAACGGGCGTGTCATGGGCGTGTAAAGCCAATAACAATCAAATTTGGACCTTCATGCAAGATGGAGCTCCCGCTCACACGAAGAAGACGGTTCAAGACTGGTGTGTGGCCAACTTTCCCTCAGTGATCACCAATGATGAATGGCCTCCAAACTCACCGGATCTCAATGTGATGGACTTTTCCATTTGGGCAATCTTAGAGGAAAACACACAAGTTTGGATTCTTTGAAGAAGTCTTTGACCAAAGGATGGAAGGCGATTCCTCAAGATGACATTCGGGCCGCAGTGGAGGCATATCCAAACCGATTAAGGGCTGTTATCAAGGCAAAAGGCGGTCATATCGAATAATCTCTTGTTTCCTTATTTGTTACTGTTAAATAAAGCTATTTCTGTTCAAAAATCTTCTTCCAGTGAAACTTCTTGGTGTGCAATGCCTTGAGTATCTTGTTGCAATAATTATGACGCACCCTGTATATATCTTTTTCTTGATTTCGGTATCTTGAGAAATTTACAAAATAGTAAAAAATGCGCATTCATAACTGGGCAACCCAATAGTACAGTATTTACGGTAGCATATCACAGATTCATTCAATTCTTTTTTCAGATGATAAAGTTTTATCTTCATAGTGTTGTATAGAATGCAAATGTTGACTAGGGAAAAAAGATTGTAATCTAATTTTAGTGCGTAGCAAAGAAGTACGTCAGTGCGTAGTGCGTAAGAAGTACGTTAGCACACTTATTCACTTCTACAATCAACTTTTGATTTAACGACTCTCGATACAACGATTTTGAAATTCTAAAACACGCCCTTGGTTTCTGCGTAGCTACCCAGCCAAACGCAATTGCCAGGACAGCTACGAAAGAAATCTGGGTCACTTTTTAGAATCATTATCGTTAATCGTTAAAACGAGAGTCGACTGTATTTATCATATTTCCCCCAAAGCTCACCATCAAATCCCAATCGATAATCGATGGCCACAAAGATGATTTTCTTTGAAGCGATATTCCTCAACACACCCGAGTTCTTATAATAGTATTTTCCTCCAATCTGAAAAGATAGAAGTTATTGTTTCAAAAAAAAGAACGTTAGTTAAAAAGTTCTACCTGATACGATCCTCCATGAATCCAAAAAATGAGCGGCAGTCTTTGTGAATATCGCTGAAATTTGAAATTTCTTATAAAATGCGCATCGAGAGTTTAAAGGCACTTTTTTGTGTTCATCCAATGGAATGACCAATTTGATGCGAAGGCAATCATCAGATGAACGAATCGGATTATCCCACTAAAAAGAGATTTCTCGACTTTCTACTCGGCTATCTTTTATGGTAGAATGTCAATTTGTTTACAAAAGTACGTTTTAAAACGTGACCCATTTGGTTTTTGTCTATTTTTTTTAAGAAATCATGTTTAGCTACGGCCTCTCCACGTTGAAACACGGTATCGCGTCAGATCTGCCAAGTTAAGCAACTTCAGGCTCGGTTAGTCTCTGGTTCGAGTCCATGAGATGAACCAGGGGCACTCTTTCCTGATCCGAGTGCTGTAGGTTCCGCCCCCGTCTGCCTTTGGTTAGATGGTAGACATGGTTTCGGATCAGGTTTTAGTCGGATCAGATCCAATTAAATTTTGTGTTGCAGAGAGCGATGGCAAGATTATTAAAGACCTTGTTTTGTAGAAACAATTTATTGAAACAACAAAGAAATAGTGTCTTGGATCGGATTGGATTTGATCCAAAGGTCGTGTTCTCAGATCAGATCAGATCAGATCATCATCCGAAATTCCACTTGTTCGGATCCGATCCGAAAAAGTGGAAGTTCGGATCTGATCCGATCCAATCTGATCCTAAAACCATGTCTATTAGAGGGACTAGTAAAGGCACTAGCTCTGTAAAACGGGTAACCTTCTCTTCATCGCCAGAACAAGCTATGTAGGGACCGTCCATTAAGAGTAGGGTTAGAGAGCCGTCCATCAAGGAAAGCGTGGGTTAAGTTAAGATATAGCCTAGTATTGTGTGTGTTGTGAATTGTGATTGGTGTATTTCGTGTATGCAAGAAATCTACCACCCCAGTTGGTATATATTATCGAATGTGGTAAAGTCACTACACTCCCAATGCTTCTACCCAAAAACTTACATAATAAGCATAGCAAGCAGTTCGGTTGCGCACATCCAACACATCACTCCATTTGGTGCGCGGCTTTGGGAGCTAAAAATATTTGATTGCTCATGGGGAATCTTCCCGCGATTTTCATTCATTAGACTTGAAAATTTTCCCACACAAATATCATATAATGAATCCTGCAGCTCTTTTCAAACTCTACAAAATGTGTTTAATTGTTTTCACTTGTTCTCCTCGAACTTGTTCAATCGATCTCCTCTCTTCCATATAAACAAACCTCAAACCGCAATGCTCCCTCCGGTGATTCTGCATATGGAATCGACTCGTAGACCTCACCCCACGAGTTTGAGTTCTACAATATTGAAAATAAATCGTAAATATAAAGATATAGTTTCCCCAAACAGTATAGGATTTCTTAAAAAACTTCTCCAGAAATTGCTCGAAATTTTGATTGGCTCTCGGTGGTCATTATGGTGCCAAATAGACCAATTTGAGATCAGTCCATATTTTCACCATTTTTTTTTTAAAATTATAACCTATATAATGAAACTTTCTGACCCACCACCATCATCTCATGACCCAATTTCAAAAATGGTAAAAGAGAAAAAAATTTGCGCTCCCAAATTTGCTTATTTTACACCACGATCACCACCAGAGCCACTTCAAGTTTCGAGAAATTTCAAATTGAATCTGGGTTCTTCTTGTAAAAACACCTTGTAAACCAAAGCTCATCAGTCTAGAATTTAAAGTATATTCTCTTCTATGTTATCTTTTCTCTGTACGGCCCCTTTTTTTCGAATAACTAATTTTGTTGATCGAAAAAGAAATCATGTGTTCAAAGAATTCGAATATTTTATGCTTGAATTGCTTATTTTTTTTTTCAGTTCTTGGACCAGTATGTTCACCTCAAGAATTTCACCAAGAACTTTCCCCGATTCTGTTTTCAATTCTACCACCGGTCCATAGCATAAAATAAGCATTGAGAAATTGAGAAGAATAAAGAGTAATCTCATTATTTCATATGAAAATGTATATGATATCAGAGATTCGTTCGAATTTTCACAAAATGAAACTTTAAACGTTTTCTCTGAAGTTTAAATCTTTTTCCCATATAAACAATGAGTGATGTTTACTTTGAAATTTTTGATTCCGAGTCGTTGGAGAGAGCAATGGGCAACTTCCTGATTTTCGAAATTTAATGATTTGTGGTAAAAACGCTCTACAAATTAAATCAAAAAAAAATGCGACAGCAAATTTTGTTCCGAGTCTTTTTTTCTAGATCCGGGTTAGAGAATATCTTTGGATAACAACAGCTCTTCGTTTTTTAGACTCTTAATGGTAATAAAAGCTATTTGCACGAATGATATTGGGCAATTTGAATACTTTTTGAAAGAAAAATAGCTTCTATTTACACTTATGGCGGTCGTTGAGCAGCTGTTTTCCCCATCCACCAAATCAAAAGGAAGAGCGGAGAAATCAATCACCGACAAAAAGTTCAGTTAGACTCAAAGGAAAAGTTAAGTGACCACTCTCTCAATTTACGTTTAATTTAATGCTTTTTTTAATAAACTAAAAGTTTTATTTTCAGGGTTAACGCGGTATGAATACAAAAGAAAAACGCGAAAAGGCACGCATTGAGCTTGAGCATTGAGCATCATCGAGCTTTACAAGACCGGGAGGAAGCCGCCACAAATCATTGAAAGCACCGGAAGCAAGAAAGATATTATTTATGAGGCTATTAAACGGCACAAAGATACGGGATCTTTTTTGGACCGCAAAGAAAGAGGACGACCTCCCACAGTTACCACGATACTACTACGCAAGAGTGCGCGACCATTGTCCAGAACTTCCCGAAGCGAGTGTTTAAAACTAGCTTGTGCTTACATATTACGTTGCTGAAAAAACTCGGCCTCTTTTCTGGTCACACTGTATGTGATAGAACATTTGACGCTTCAGTCTAGTAGGGAATCATTTTTCATTCCACTTGTTTTGTTGTTGGTTTTTTAATAAGATTTTCCAGTATATGCTTATTCAAAAAAGTGCAAGAGTACGAAAAAACTCAATAAATCATGTGAATGTACAAACGATGAATGGAGTTTTAGATTTTATTTTGATTATGGTCTCAACAATGACAGCTATCTCCATAGACGAAAAAACAAAAATATTTTGTCTCAAATCCATTATATAAACCCATCGAATATTCCCATCAATCAACTCATTCTTCATCTAATCTCAGATTGAATAACGATTTCTTCTTCAAAAATGTCATTTCTTCCTCTTTTTACCCTTTTTTCCCTATCAATCGGATTAATCGAATGTGGGGGTGGTCGATTGGATTTCGGACAAGCAGTCCAAGATATCATCGATCAAATCAATCAAGACTATTCGGTGGTTGTCACGAATAAACTCTCATCAGCTTCGATTTATCTCAAATGTGCATCAGCCGATGATGCGATTGTTGGGGAAGGATCTGATGATGATGATTGGTGGACATTGGAGCCCGGAGCGGTGAGTGGGATGGGAAGAGGGAGAAGATATACAGTAGACATGTAAATCACTAATAAAAATAACAAAATAGTAACACTTCTACTGTTGTATGTAACTGTAGTTATTTGATAGAGCAGTAGTAGTGGTAGTCAATCGTACCTTTCAAGAACAGACTAGATATGTAATTTTATGGTAAGCCAATAAGCCGAAATACGCGGATTGGGGACCCGAACCATGAACAAAACACATACAAATGTGCCAATAAATCTTTTTCTGACGAAATTCTTCAATAAAAAAGTTAACCAATGGCTACGACAACGAGCAACCTCGGGAAAAAAGGAGATCAAAATTGTTGCCAAAGAGAATTTGGTTTGAGTTGAAGAAAAGTTTATTAAAACTATCATAAACTATTATAAAAAGTTTTAAAAAAAACGGTATGATATGATGAATTTAAACTCGTTTTCTTTAAACTTGTTCAAATGAGGCAAATTTAAATTTAAAAGTTTTATCCTACTCGAAATTTTGCCTTTTTTATTTTCAATGAATCTCATTTCAAAGTTTAATACAAAGTACATTTCAAATACCTAAAATTCATTAAAATGCATACACAAATATTCAAATTCAAAATGCATACACATACAAATACATAAATTTAGCATAGAGAAACCAATAAACTCCAATAAATCTATTAAGTTTTTAAAAAAATCGTATGCTTCATCATAGACAATTTGTCTTCAAAAGGGAGGGTAATCGCGTCCAGGTGATGACAATCTTCCTGTTCTCCAAGCCTTGCAATGTCTCTAGAAATTTGTAAACCCATTAAATCACTCTAGCCCAAGAGATTTTGCTTTTTTTATAATATTCACATTCTCCTCGCGATGCCTTCGACGCCACCACCTCAAGATCGCGTGGGTTTTTTATAATTTTTCTTTTTACCACTTTTACATTGGTTTTTTTTTGTATGAAGATTAATACAAAAAGCACTTTTTTCCACACTTTTATGATTTTATGGTTTAACTGTTTAGTTTTGTTATTTAAGCAAAAGATTTAAAAATTTCGTTTATGGAAATGAAAGGCACCCTTAAGCTCTTGATCTCCGGTAATTAGCAATATTAAAATATAAAAAAACAATATAACAGGCTGTCTTAAAATTTTTTTTTATGGGCACCGGGCCGTGATTAATACCCCGCCCCTTTAAGCGGATAAGTTCACGTATTGAGCCAAGTGGTTGTGGTAAAAATCGTTCATTTTTAGTCTTGTTCAACGATGTTCAACGAACCATCTCCATTCAAGAATAACAGCGGGAGAGGGGTCCATTTTAGAAGAATTTGGAAATTTCTTTGAAACATTCGAAGTTTGATGCCAAAAAATTATTAAAAAAGTGTATAAATAAGAAAAGAGAGCTTTATGCTTATATTATCTTTTGAAATAAAATTTTGAAAAGATAAAAACCATGTCGCGATTTTTTTCAGTCACTTTCATGGGGATTCGGTCAGAATAATTGGGAAACAACGTATTTCTGGTGTTACGCCAACAGTAACGATCAAGCGGCTCGTGATTCGGGCAATTGGTACATTCATCAGAATGTTTGGGGAGTGGGAAGGTGAGTTGAGAAGGAATTAAATGTATGCCGGGGTTACCGGTATTTTTTATTCACACGCATATTATCATGGACACCTTCTTTGTTGCTGGAGGGAAGGGACAGGAAATCCGGTCATGGAGATCAGGCGACCATCTGGGAGCGGGAGCCTACGGAAGCTCAGGATTCGCTAGCCCTTCTCCGTACCAACTACTAACCGAGCTCAACTTTGCTTAACTCGACAGATCTCACGGGATACCGTGTTTCAGCGTTGCTAGGCCGTATGATGAGATTAATTATGATCTCTATGTGAAAAAGATAAATAGGATTGAAATACATCCAGATCATATCTATTACACTCATATAATATAATATTTCTCAGCAACGGCTGTGATGGAGCCCCGGCCGATCACAACGACGACGACGGAGAGAACGGGGCCGCTCTTTTAGTAGTTTTTTTCGCCATGGGAAGA
>CAUEEP010000274.1:65000-125277 GCA_958450365.1 Mesorhabditis belari | reverse complement strand
AAAAGCCTGTTTTCTTGCAGGCTTTGTTTTGTTAAGTTTGTTTTAATAAGTTTTGTTTGTTTGTTTTTTGTTATATAAATTGCTTTTACACAATCCACATCTTTAGATAGATAAAAGTGAACTTCGTGTTTTGCTCGGGAATCGGAATCGAACTATTGGAATCGGCGAGATCTGCTGAAGTGATTTGTGAGGTGGAAGGCAGAAGGAACTGTTGGCAAAGCTGCGATCGAGTGCTTCAAGCACTTCAATGACGGTGATTTTTAATTTTGAAGACAAGAAGTTGAAGGAGTCTTTGTGCTTTGTCTACCTCGAGGTATGGGTATAGGTCTCCCTCCGAGGTATATGGGTCCTACCTCGAGGTATGGGTATGGGTATCTCTCGAAGTATCGGGTCTACCCTCGAGGTATGGGTCTGGGTCTACCTCCGAGGTATGGAACTCTACCTCAGATGGCTCTCCTCGGGTGGTCGAGGTATGGGTCTCTCTCGAGGTATGGCTCTACCTCCAGGAAATGGGTATGGTTCGGGGGGTTTTGGTCCCCCTTTTTTTGTTTTCGGATATCTCTCGAGGTATGGGTATAGGTCCACCTCGAGGTATGGGTATGAGGAAGATAGCACTAAAATTAATTCTGGGCCTCATGCGTATACCTATGGGTATGAGAAATAGTTCTTTGGTTCAAAGGAGGCTTGGGACTTCGAGGAGATCCGAAAACTTGCTCATAGATGGCAGAAGATCGTAGAGAACGACGGAATCTACTTTGAAAAGTTAATGTCCTTATGAGGGTGATTTTTCTTGATTATTTCCGAATAGAAATTGAATTTCTCTACAAGTGACCGCGAGACTTTTACAACTTTTACCATCAACCCAATGCACTATAGCGATTAGACTTAATCGTATCTCTGGAATTCTTACCGAGAGCCGTCTTGAAGATGAACTCTTCGCCGTCACGAAAGAAAACATCCCAAACACGACAAGTGACATCAAGGGACAGAGATTTTGCGAACATTGTGTAGATCCTAAATTGCGAAATATTTAAACGTTAATCGAATGCCTTTTTAAATTGAAATTGACTTTTTGTACCAATTATTTTAAACGAGAATCAGAAAATGGGTCTCCGCAACTCCAGGTGCTCGATTTAGCCTCCAGTCTTAGGGATTTCAATGAACTTTTTTTAAAGCTAAAAGCCAAGCTTTTAAGCTATTTAATGACACCAATCACTTTTATTTTTCTTTTGAAAAAGTGAACGAAAAACCTTATCGAGAAAGATAACGAGGAATTGTCTCGTTCTGTCTTGATAAGGTTTTTGGACCAACTTTTCAAAAGAAAAATAAAAGTAATTGGTGTCATTAGATAGCTTAGAATCTTGGCTTTAACCTTAAAAAAAAGTTCATTGAAATCCCTAAGACTGGAGGCTAAATCGAGTGCCTGGATTGTTGGGCGATTGGATTTTTTGATGTGTCTCTTTGAGAAAGTCTATTGCTAATCGAAAATTCTGTTATTGACCCGCTTTTCGTACCAGATTGTACGAGATTTGGATGTATTTTAAAGAAATGAATCTCACCATTCAATCAAATAGATATCCGGCCTTAAATCGATCTCATCAAAGCGCGCATGAAGTGCCGGGAGTTCTTGTTGAAAGAAGAGATCGAATGCGATGAAATATTCGGTCATTGCGGGTTGTTTTAGTCGGAAAAACGATTGCTAAAAGAGGAAATGGTGAGTTTGTAAACGATGGCTGTTTATCGTTTTACCTGTAGCGGTTGATTGAGCAGGTTGGCGAAGGCGACAAATGCTGGGAATGGTTCCATTTGGAGGAGAAGAATTGAGGCGATGAATGACATTGATTGCACGTAGCCCACATCCGGACGATAGCAAGCATAGGCGCCTGGAAAAAAAAAGAATGGTGAATGTTCTGGATTCTGTGAAAGCTTATAAACTTTTATGGTCGACTTTGCGCTTACAAGGGAACTCGATATGCTTACGGAAGGGGATTTCTCTTAAAATTAGGGTTAGGCTTAGGGGTTCTTTGCGCTCCAACGCTCCAACGTAAACTAAAACGATCTGGCACATCGAATTCCTCATTTTTCTCACAGCAGCAGTTTGGTATCGTGAGATTTGGGTGTGCCAAATCGATTGAGTTTACGTCGTAGCGCAAAACGACCGACCGAAGTAGGTAGAATCGACCGCAAACCAGGGCTAAACCAAAAAAAGCCAAGCTTCACCCACTTTTCTTGGCTTTTAGCTTGGATTGGACTGGATTTTGAAGTCATTTGAAAAGCTCGGGCAAAAGCAGATCCAAGTTTAGTCGAAAGTTTCAGCTCCTGCTCCATCGTGGAATTGAGGAATACTTTTATTTTAGTTTCTCAATAATCCTCAAGTTATTAAGGCTTTCATACTTTTTCTATTAAAATGATAAATGAAAATTGCACGTAGCTGAAAGAAATATTAGGTTCGAGAACCAAAATGGACGTGGGCGTTTCAACTTTTCTCTACTTTGTCTATGAGAAAAGTATTGAAGTGAGTTGATGTGTGATTTATTTCAAAAGATCATTTTTTAACATTTCAATGACTCACCTAACAACTTATGCAATAAATCGTGATACGGGCCGCCATTTTGAAAGATTCCGAGAGCTGGGAAAGTGCGCGAGACGTCGAGATGGATTTGCGCCATTGAGGCCTCACGATTGTAGCGAGCTTCTGGAAATTTCGGAGATGATACAGGAAGATTTGGATTGGATTGGATTATCAGAATTGGATTTGGCTGCTAGAATTGATTGTCGGCTATGCTATGCTGTCGGCACAATTGTGAAGAGCTAGTTCTTTCTCTTTCTTCCTTTCTCTTTCTCGTTCCTCCTTTCTCTTCCTCTTTCTTCCCTTCTCTTCCTCTTTCCCCCTTTCTCTTTCTCTTTCTTCCCTTCTCTTCCTCTTTCTCCCTTTCTCTTTCTCTTTCTTCCTTACTCTCTTCCTTTCTCTTTCTCTTTCCTCTTTCTTCTCTGACAAGAAGATATCGGATAGCTGAATGGTAGCTGAATGGTTGCTCTAACCATTCAGCAGATGCTCTATCTGCTTGGAAAGAAAAAAGGTCGAGGGTTCAATCCCTCTCCAGAAATCCCTCGTTCCCAGAAATCCTTCTTTCCCATTCCTTATTTAATTGAAAGTAATGTCTTGCTTGGTTACCTTTACTCTCTCAGTCTCATTCTCGCCAGCTAGTCTCAACTTCGCTCGCTGACAGCAAATGTTGTGAAGCTCTGAAAGAAGATATTGTAATTATTTGAATAAAAGGCGGATAAGTGAAGGGAATTCAATTTGACTCATTTCTATATCTGCGTTTATGGAATTTGCATTTTATGGCAAAGTTTCAGAGATTTTACGTAAAAACTCACGATTTAGTGCAACTTTTTAGCTCTTGGCTTCATCATTTTTGGTATTCAGTATTTTTGTGGTATAAACATTACGGTATTCAGGAAGTTTTTTTTTTAGTTATAAGTTTTTTAGTTTAGTTATACTATTCTAAATATTCTAGCTTTACTTATGAGGAGAGACTTGCTTTTTTTGAACTAAAAACTTTACAGCATCGTCGCTTTGTCATTGATTTAGTCGAAACTTTCAAAATCCTCCGTTGTAAACAGATTAGCCCTTTTTTTATAGACTTTTTCAAATTTAAACCGCGGTCAGGGCCCAGAAGTGGCTCATTCCTTTTGCAAATTCCCTTCGCTTCCAATGCCTCTTTATCAAATTCATTTCCCGTTAGAGCCGCTAGATTATGGAACTTGCTCCCAAACGACATACGAGAGATTCAGTCGCTTTTCATATTCAAGAAACGTATCGATGCTTTAGATCTAGTGGCTCTTTGCCGTAAGTAATTGGCTTATTGATTTCAGTATGTATTGTATGATTAAGTATCACTGTGCATTTCTCTATGATTTCTTTCACTTTATCGTTTGAATAAAGTATTATTATAAGATTTTAGAGTTACAGATTTCAGAGCTTAGAGTTCTCCCTTACCTTCCGAGATATTCAACGAGTTCCCAATTGCCAATGACCAAACTTTTCCGCGAACTTTCCCCGGGATTCCTTTCCACCATAAATCGCGACACTTTTTCGAATCGGATCTAGAAATATTTGAATGAAAAGGAGGTCATTTTCAGGTCAATGAGGTCATTTTCAAGAATTTCTGGAATTTCTATAGTTTACAAGATGCTAAAAGCACTTAAAAAGTGTTTATTGAAGTTACAGTATGTTACAGAAGTTATAAACGAATAAGATTACAGAAATCTATCACAGTAACTTACAGTAACCTTCCAGTAACTTACAGTAAGCTTATAGTAACTTACAGCAACCTTATAGTAACTCACAGCAACTTACAGTAACCCTAGAGTAACTTACAGTAACTTACAGCGACCTACAGCAACCTTACAACAACTTACAGCAACCTACAGTAACCTTACAGTAAGCTTATAGTAACTAACAGCAGCTTGCAGCAACCTACAGTAACCATACAGCAACATTCCAGTAACCTACAGTACCTTACAGCAACTTACAGCAACCTACAGTAACCTTATAGTAACCTACAGTAACATTCCAGTAACTTTAAGTCTACCATACTTCTACCAGTCTACCAACAAGCCACTTTTTTAGCGAACGACATTGCCTTTCTTTAGTGGGAAATTCCCAGATTTCACACCACAGAAAACAAAAGCTGTTTGCTAGAATGCACTTGTCGTAAAGGTTATAGATTTATTGTAAACACAGGATCACTTGTAAACATTTGTAAACATTTGCAAACTCACAGTGTCCCCCAGTGTGGCAATATCTCTTCAATCCAAATCTTTGCCGCAACCCCGGCCGCTTCTTCGGCTTTCTTCTTGTCCTCTAGTGCTTTCCGCCTCTCTTTTTCCACCTTCACCTCCTTTTTCTTTGCCTAAAATATTAAAAAAAACTTTTGCAAAGAATTGTGTAACTTAAATCTTATCTTACGATCTTAAAGAAAGATTGCAGCTAAGGCTGATCAAAAAAAAACCGCCGCTAGGACTCGAACCCGTGACCTTTCGCTTACCGGGCCATCGTGCTAGCCACTACACCACAACACATTTGAACTGCCTTACTGGAGAGGGAGTTAAGTGAAAAAGCGACAGAAATTATTCTGATACCAGCTGAAAAACCCGCTTCATAGCGAGTTTTTCTGGTCGAGTTTTTGAGGTCAACGTGGCGCAGTCGGGAGCACGCTTTTCTACAGCCCACGCGATCCTGGTTCGACGCCCGGGGCTCTCACCAAATTTTGATTTTTTGAAAATTTCTTCAAAATAGCACAACTACAGTATATTCTAAGGCTTTCTAAAGAACTTTTAGCTTTATTGTTCAAAACACGGCCGAGAAAATGCGCGTACAGACAGACTGCTCTTTTATATAATAGGCCAGCGAAAAACGCTCACTTTGTTCGCGCTTTCCGCTGGGGACGCTCTTTCTTTCTTTCAAATGACTAAAACTACCGTAACCCCTGTTAAGCCACGCTCGCTTTTTAAAAATGAATCTAAAAGTCAGATTCTCCATAGCTGAAACCCCCAAGAGCAAAATATCGCGAGCCAAAGCTGAATGCTTCGCCTTTTAACCGATAGAGCAAACGTAATTACGGAGCGTGGCGTTTGGACATAGATAGACAGAAAGACGGACAGACGGACAGACAGACGGACATACAGACAGACAGACAGACAGACAGACAGACAGACAGACAGACGTCTCTTCTGCTTTATATATAGTAGATTTTTTCTATACAAACCTGTTCCAATAACTGTTCATAGAGTAATCGATGTTTTGCCGCTTCTTCTTCGGACTTTTGTGGGAGATTTGAGGGCCTTTCTTCTAGAATCAATCCCGTTGTGTGGACCAAGCCGGGAGAATCCGTTTTTCGATCACCGAACACCCGCCAACGACCATCTTTTCGTGAGAATATCCCTCTGGAATTGTTGGGGTTCAAGTTGGCAAACAAATTCAAAAAAAAGAATGATATACCGTATTTTCCCTAAAATTAGTGTAACTTAAGCTTCGCCTAAATTCTTCGAAATCTCGAGGACCGCTTATTAGAGCGCTGATGAGCGCTTATTAGAGCCCTGATGAGCGCCTATTAGAGCTTATTAGATGGTCGGAAAATGTAGCTGACGAAGAGATCTGGGGATTAGAGTGTTGAGCTTCTGTGAAAGCTTGAAAACTTTCCACGCTTTTTAAACTCACTTTGCAAACCGCAAGGAGAGACTCTTTTTCGGGGTTGCTGGAGGTTTTTTGGAGCATGAGGGTTGCTGTTGATGCTCACACGATTCCCATTCTTGGAGTGACGAGGCTTCGAAGCGACGATCGAGTGACGAGCGTTTCGAAGAGTTTGAGTCACCTGGAAAACACTGAGAACTTGTGATAAAAGGAGTCAAATTGCTAGAGCCAATTAGCTAGCCAATTAGCTAACCAATTAGCAAATTGCTAGCTAAAATTTGATTGATATTTACCTTAAAATCGATAAACCCATTCAGTGAGGTCAAAGAACTTTTGACGAACTTTTACATTAAACTTTTTCGTAAACTTACGACAAACTAAACTTTAATAGTTTGTTTATAGTACCTTTATAGTTCCTTTATAGTTCCTATTCAGTTCCTTTAAAGTCCCTTTACTCAAAAGACTTTACCTCCAATCCCGCTGTCAGTTGTCCCAGTGGACGATCCTTCACAACTCGACGCGTCCATTCGATCACTCAAAGACATTTGCTGAGCCGAGCTTGACTCACTGAGACCCGGTCTGAAACTTTAGACTTGTGTTTTGGCAATACCAGCGGAATTCTTAACAAATTCTGGCAATACCAGCGGAAAACGCTCGCTAACATTCGCGTTTTCCACGCAATCTAAGCCAATCTAAGTCATCTCATCTAAGTAAATCTAAGCCAATGAACGAGCACAGACGGACGGACGGACTGCTTTATATATATAGTAGATAGGCTTTGGGGCACAATCTTTTTCATCAAACACCAAACATTTCCCCTGGATGACGCTGATCACGAAAAAGAGGCAAGAGCGTTTACAGAGAACAATTTTGGGGACACTTTCTAAAATGCACTAGCTATCGTAATCCATTTAGAGCAATTCGCAATTCGCAATTCCATTTTTCCATTGCTTAAAGCCATTTTCCGTTGTTTTTATGAATTTTTCACCGTTTTTCTTTGCCATTTCATCGCAAATTCATCAAGATCAACAGCCAGCTAGAACAGCTAGCCAGAACAGCTAGCCTAGAACAGCCAGCCAGAACAGCCAGCTAGAACAGCCAGCTAGAACAGCTAGCCTAGAACAGCTAGCCTAGAACAGCTAGCTATAACAACTATAACATCAACTGCTATAACAGAAGTTAAGTGTTCTTTATTTTTTTCTGGAACGAATGACAGAGACTTTTACAGAGAGATGAACGAACACAAATGTCGAATTGCCAAAACTTTTAACGAAACAACCACAGAAACAAAACAGGTTAAAGGGTGTGGTAAATTTTTAACAATTTTTTAGTTAAAATCTTTTTTTTTTTTTTTAGCGACCTATTGTTCTAGGCTGGCTGTTCTAGCTGGCTGTTCTAGGCTAGGGGGCCTGGCCTTTTTTTCCGGCTGCTGTCCTGGCTGGCTGTTCTAGGCTAGCTGTTCTGGCTGGCTGTTCTGGCTGGCTGTTCTAGCTGGCTGTTGATCTTGATGAATTTGCGATGAAATGGCAAAGAAAAACGGTGAAAAATTCATAAAAACAACGGAAAATGGCTTCAAGCAATGGAAAAATGGAATTGCGAATTGCGAATTGCTCTAAATGGATTACGATAGCTAGTGCATTTTAGAAAGTGTCCGCAAAATTGTTTTCTGTGAACGCTCTTGCCTCTTTTTCGTGATCAGCGTCATCCAGGGGAAATGGGGAAATGGGGACTCCAGGGAAAATGGTTTTTATAAAAGAAAAAGTGTCTTTTAAAGTCATTAGCCATTAAAGCCATTAGCCATTAAATCCATTAGCCTTTTAAAGCCAGTATCACATTTTTTCTAGGTAATGAATTAAAGATGTTAATGTTTTGTTTAATTGAGATAATGATGAACATTTGGATGTAATAAAAGGCTCTATCAAGGCTCTATCAAGGCCAGGTAGTTAAAATAGCTTAAAAAGAAGATTTTGGTTTGTTCTGATGTTGGAAAGAAGCAGAAGTAGAAGTAGGAGAAAAAGAAAAAGGAAAAAAAAATCGTAATTGATGAACGGACGGAAAACAAAACGAAAAAAAGGGGGAAACCGGGGGGAAAATGGCTCCGAGAAGCGGTCGATATCTACAACGAAAAGAGGGAAAAAGAAAAGAGAGATCACGGGAAAAGAGATTTCAAAGGAGACAAGAGCTGAAGGAATATTATCGAAAGAAAATACGAAAGAAACATTAGCTGAAGATCTTGATAGCTAATTTTTAGCTCATTTTTAGCTCATTTTTAGCTAAACTTAGCTTCAAATTTCAATATTATTCTGCATTTTAAACGGATTTAAGTATTAAAAAGAAACAACTCATAAAATCCTATACTGAATTCGATTTCTAGAACTCTTTACAATAATATCAACGTATCGTTCTATATTTTCTAATTATAAGTTTTAAAATAAGAAAATTTGAATTGAAAATGAGAAACTGAAAGAGAAAAAAGAGGAAAAAAAGGAAAAAAAGGAAAAAAAGGAAGAAAAGATCGACTTAAACGAATGGAATCATCTCGAGAACCTGTCTTGAGTCTGGAAAAAAAGAGAAAGACAAAAAAGGGAATGACAGAAAGAGAAAGACAGAAAGAGAAAGACAGAAAGAGAAAGACAGAAAGAGAAAGATAGAAAGGGAAAGATAGAAAGAGAAAGACAGAAAGAGAAAGATAGAAAGAGAAAGACAGAAAGAGAAAGACAGAAAGAGAAAGACAGAAAGAAAAAGATAGAAAGAGAAAGACAGAAAGAGAAAGATAGAAAGGGAAAGACAGAAAGAGAAAGACAGAAAGAGAAAGATAGAAAAGGAGAAAGAGAAAAAGAGAAAGACAAAAAGGGAAAGATAGAAAGAGAAAGACAGAAAGAGAAAGACAGAAAGAGAAAGACAGAAAGAGAAAGACAGAAAGAGAAAGACAGAAAGGGAAAGACAGAAAGAGAAAGACAGAAAGAGAAAGATAGAAAGGGAAAGACAGAAAGAGAAAGACAGAAAGAGAAAGACAGAAAGGGAAAGACAGAAAGAGAAAGATAGAAAGAGAAAGATAGAAAGAGAAAGACAAAAAAAGAAACGGGTCGGCGGGAAAGAAAATTTCATTTCTTTCTAAAACAAAGTACAAGCGTTTTTTGCAAAAAAATTCCTTTCAATTTTTAAACAATTTGTGTGCTTTGTTTTGACTAGCCCACTCGTTGTCACTTAAAACTTTTCAATCCGCAAATGTTCTGCGGTAAATTTCTTCAGAACTTGTGCAACTTTTTGACTCACTTTTTTTGTTCGATAATTGCCCTAAAAGACAAAACGATGCTGGCCATCAATTTCTCATCTTTGCACTCAATTTTGATCAATTCATTGATCAAAATCACTCAGACAAAAGGCAAACGTTTAACATTTCTTTTGACAAGATCATCTGTCATTTTCTATTTTCAAATAAAATTTTCAAATAATCAAGAAAATATGTAATGAAAAGGTTGATTTTTTTGGGGAAAAAAAGTGACTCACTGGTCATCAATTTGTAATTTTTTGGAGTAAAGGGGAAAAGAGATTTTTTGAGAGAACGAGTCATTTCAAAATTGTCGAACATTCGTGTACTTTATCCTATGGAAATGGAAACACTCCTTTCTCATTGTACTCTTTATTTTTCTTGTAGCATTTGTGTGTCTTTATTTGTATCGATATTGCGAGAGAAATAAGGATTTCAGTGCGCCAGTAAACGTGGGTTTATGGTTTCAAAGAAGACTCGGAAGGGAAAGGTTGCCTTGTGCTGTGTTTTCCTTGTCGGAGAAGAAGGAAAGAAGAAGAAGGAGAAGAAGAAGAAGAAGAAGAAGGAGAAGAAGAAGAAGAAGAAGAAGAAGAAGAAGAAGGAGAAGAAGAAGAAGAAGAAGAAGAAGAAGGAGAAGAAGAAGAGGAGAAGAAGAAGGAGAAGAAGAAGAAGAAGAAGAAGGAGAGAAGAAGGAAGAAGAAGGAGAAGAAGAAGAAGAGGAAGAAGAAGAAGGAGGAAGAAGGAAGAAGAAGGAGAAGGAAGAAGGAAGAAGAAGAAGGAAGAAGAAGGAAGGAAAAAGAAGAAGAAGGAAGGAAGAAAGAAGAAGAAGAAGGAAAGAAGGAAGAAGGAGTAGGAGAAGGAAGAAGAAGGAAGAAGAAGAATGATTGGCAGATGATTGAGCAGTATCAAACAAAGCTTGTGTGCTATTGCTAACAAGGCAAGGAAATATTGAACTCACTTATTGAGTGATGCATGCAATGAAGCAGCTCTTCTCGCTCTCGCATCGGATCGCCTCGAGAAATCCAATTGAATTTGAGCGCTCTCGTAAGAGGAACGCCTCATATGACCGCGTTTGAAGGGACGAGTTTCTGCAATTTTAAAAAAGTACATAAAATCCTATAGTGAAGTTTGCTTTCTAGAACTCTTTACAATAATATCAACGTATAGTAGAAAGTTAGTCAAAGATTTTCAGACATGGACACTAAAAACTACAAAGTTAGACTAGAAACACTTCTAACTTGGTTTAAATTTATTGGATTGACACGATCTATAGTTCAAAAAATAGAGAATCTCAAGAGCTTTCGAATGGAGTAAAGGACATCCAAAAGTATTAATTCTAAAGAAAGTTACAGTGATTTGTAGTTTGATGGACCGTTTTTGAAGCCGAAGCTATCGAGTCTGCTTCTAACTCGCTTCATAACTGACGGATTGACATGATCTATAGCTCAAAAAATAGATAATCTCAAGAGCTTTCGAATGGATTAAAGCACACTCAAAAATATCAATTCTAAAGGAAGTTGTAGCCTGACGGATCGTACTTGTAGTCGAAGAGATCGAACCAGGCTACAAACCACTGTAACTTTCTTTAGAATTGATATTTTTGAGTGTGCTTTAATCCATTCGAAAGCTCTTGAGATTATCTATTTTTTGAGCTATAGATCATCACAATCCGTTAGTTATAAAGCTAGTTAGAAGCGTTTGTAATCTGACAGTTCGTCATTTTTATAGTTTATAGTGCCCATGTCTATCCAGATGGATAATTTAAAGAAACTGTCTGTCAAATACTTCCGATTCCTCTGGATTAGATAACTCACAAGAGTTAATCAACTCTTAACTAGAAATCTTGTCTGCTAGGAATCTTTAATTTCTATTTCATTTGATCTCTAGTAAAATTTGTCTAAATTCACCGTTTATCCCACTTAAACTTGTTGCTTTTCTTTAAATCTAACTTCAAACTCTTTACAACTCTCCAAAACCGACCATCACTTCTGTCACTGCTGACTCCATCAGCCAACGAGGCTGTTCGATCCAAATTCCTTCCATCCATATTATAAGAAAGGGGTAAATTCTCGAGCACAGTGGCCAAAGAGGTGCCACCACCCGAAGAGAAGGACGGCGGTAAACCACAACCCGCCACTTTTTCTGAAAAGTGGAAATGATGAGATGAGAAATGATGAAATGATGAGGTAAACTGAAAATAACTAAACTTCGATAAACAAGAAAACATTTGAAATTGAAAAATAAAACAAGTAATGGAGGCGGTGGTTACTTTGCGCAACTGGATCGTCTGGAAGAAGAACTTTGCCAACTTGGGGAGTTGGCAAAGAAGTTATGATGAGTTGCGCAAACGATCCAGTTGCTCCAGTTGCGCACTGGAGCAACTGGATCGTCTGTGCAACTGGATCGTCTGCACAAGTGGATCGTTTGCGCAACTGGATCGTCTGTGCAACTGGATAGTTAGCGCAACTGGATCGTCTGTACAACTGGATTGTCTGTGCAACTGGATAGTTAGCGCAACTGGATCGTCTGTGCAACTGGATAGTTAGCGCAACTGGATCGTCTGTACAACTGGATTGTCTGTGCAACTGGATAGTTAGCGCAACTGGATCGTCTGTCAAGTGGATCGTTTGCGCAACTGGATCGTCTGTGCAACTGGATAGTTAGCGCAACTGGATCGTCTGTGCAACTGGATAGTTAGCGCAACTGGATCGTCTGTCAAGTGGATCGTTTGCGCAACTGGATCGTCTGTACAACTGGATTGTCTGTGCAACTGGATAGTTAGCGCAACTGGATCGTCTGTGCAACTGGATTGTCTGTGCAACTGGAGCGTTTGCGCAATTGGATCGTTTGCGCAACTCATCATAACTTCTTTGCCAACTCCCCAAGTTCTTCTTCCCTTCTAATTAAACGAATCTTTATGATTTTTGATATCATTTTGTAGATCTCAACAATTGCATTAAAATGACATCAAAATCATAAAGATTCGCTTATTCAGAAGAAAGTTATCGAGTTGCGAGATGTGAGTTGCGCAAAAGATCCAGTTGCGCAAAAAAGAAAATTTGGCGTAAAGTAGTCGCAAAGTGATTTAGCGTAAACGGATTATAATCTAAAAATCCATTTACGCTAAATCACTAAGCCTAAAAATAAATAAAAGCCTTAAAATATAAAATTTCGCTTAGAAAAGTCAATTCTGAAATTTCGCTTCAATGGGCATTCCAATTTCCGTAAATTTTCTCGCCAAGAAATTCCTCTAAGAGCCATTTTTGGGATCTCTTTCTACTGTTGAACATTTCACATTTGAATAAACTTTGACGCGAAAATTTGTGGTTAGAAATTTTCGAGAAAAACATGAGTAACTAAGTGAGAAAAAAGGAGTGGATGATTTTCAAAGAACTGGCGATTATCGAGAATTTTCGGAGTCGGAAATAGCTCTATCA
This sequence comes from Mesorhabditis belari, assembly GCA_958450365.1. Taxonomy (NCBI): domain Eukaryota; kingdom Metazoa; phylum Nematoda; class Chromadorea; order Rhabditida; family Rhabditidae; genus Mesorhabditis; species Mesorhabditis belari. The sequence goes on along the minus strand of CAUEEP010000274.1, from coordinate 112,370 downwards.
TCACTGTAATTTGAACCCGGTTTACTGATGCAAACGCACGTCTTCTGGCACAGTGTGATTTGATGGATTCAAGTGATCGATTCAAGTGATCGATTCAAGTGATCGATTCAAGTGATCGATTCAAGTGATCGATTCAGTTTACAGCTTCACAACGTACAGCAAAAAGAGCTGAAAGAGCTGAAAGCCATTAAAGAATGGCTTGACAATGTAAAATCATTCTTTCTTCTTAATTCTTCGTTTTTCTTACAGAGATTTAGCACAAGGAGAGAATAGAATGAGTTAAGTGCACTAGTGGTGATGTGTTTGCAAGATTCAAGCTTAAAGTACAAAGAATAAGGCTGGTTATTAGAGTTAAAGATGTTTCTATTCCATTTCATAGCAATTTTGGGCTTAATTAGGCTTAAAAAAGCTCTATTAAAAATCAGTGAGTTTTTGAGAGAGAGAGTTACTTGTGAGTAGTCTACTTGTTAGTAGTCTACTTGTTAGTAGTCTACTTTTGAGTAGAACACCCACAAGTAGCCTCACAAAAACTCTGAAAGTCTTAGAAAGAGAAATGAAAGAGAAATGAAAGAGAAATGAAAGAGAAACGAAAAAGTATGTTCAAAAGTACAATGTTCAAAAGCTTATGGGCCACACAGCCAATTCAATGAGGGCCAATTCAATGGGCCACACATGGTGGAAATGATGAGGGAAAAGGGGAAGAAGCTATGGAAAAACTAAACTGAATATGATCGAGACAACCATATGGGAGAAGAAAGATCAAGAATAAGCCTTTCGCAAGCTTTTTTGATGCTCTAACAAGTGGCTTTACGTTACGATTTCTCTACCCAGCTTACCACAGAAATACAGCTATTCTAGAGAAAGGATTTGCGTTTGAGTCTTGTTGAATTTGAATCTTCTTTGAATCTTTGAAACAAATTTTGGTAAACTAAAATCATTTCTATAGAATTGAAGCTTAAAAAGGGAATCTACACACATTTCTGAACAAATTAAAGTCGAAATTTCGGTCCAACTAAGCATATTTGACGATTTGACGATTAACACTTAACGATTTGCTCTCACAAGAAACAGTGCAATGGAAACGTGTGTTTGGTTTTGAGTTTAGTTTCGAGTTTAGAGTACACAAGCCAACTGACTAGTACTATTCAAAGCTTAGCTCATTCTAATTCATAGCTTAGCTCATTCTAATACTATTCTAAGCTTAGCTCATTCTAGTACGACTCAAACCTTAGCTCATTCTAGTACGATTCAAAGCCTAGCTCATTCTAGTACTACTCAAACCTTAGCTCATTCTAGTACTATTCAAAGACTAGCTCATTCTAGTACTATTCAAAGACTAGCTCATTCTAGTACTATTCAAAGACTAGCTCATTCTAGTACTATTCAAAGACTAGCTCATTCTAGTACGATTCAAAGACTAGCTCATTCTAGTACGATTCAAAGACTAGCTCATTCTAGTACGACTCAAACCTTAGCTCATTCTAGTACGATTCAAAACTTAGCTCTCGTATCATTTTGGAGGTGATATTTCAAATGTGTACACCTGGATAAAAAGACGAAAAAAAAGATGAAAAAAAAGAAAAAGATTGATGAAAACAAACGAAGACAAATGTTCGGATCTTTATATCGAAAAGTGCTTTCTTTTCAATGGAATTTTCGAGTGAAAAGAGACTGAGAGAGAGGGAGAATGGGACACATGGCTTTGGGCCATAAGAAAATATCAAAAAACATAGTGAAACATGGGCTTTGGGAGATGGAAATACCTGAAAATAGAAATGAGAAAAAAATGAGAAAAACTTGCAGATAAACAGGTTTTTTTGTGGATTCTGCAAGTTTACCGGAATGACTTGCTTGCCGGAATTGCTGAAATCGTTAATATGATGATGGAAATGATTTTATGACAACAGAAATTGATAATTTGATGATTTGATGCTAATTTTGTTGCTAAAGATGAAAGAAAACTAGATTCAGTTATCCAATCAATCTAGAAACGAGTTGATGGTTTGCTTTAAAGGCTTAGCATGAAAAAAGCCTATATTTAGTTAAGAAAAATCAATGTTTAATAGTAATCAAGTCAAAAAGATTAATGGCAAAGAGTTTCGAGTCGAAGGGAATCGAACCCTCGACCTTCTGCTTATCGGCCAGATGAGCATCTACCACTGAGCTATTAGCGCCAGCTTGGTGCGAACTTTGGCTGGACAACTTTTTTTTAAAAACAAAAAAAACGAGAAAAACGAGAAAAACGAAGGAAAATCGCGAAAAGCGGCGGAAAGGCTATTGATCTGAGGGTCACTGGTTCGACTCCCACCGGTGACAATATTTTCAAAAAATTTTTGCTAAGATTCTGAAAATGCGTGTCTAGGGGTTATTTTTGACGCTGATCACGAATAACATGTTTTTAGCCTAGGTTTCTGCACGGAAAACTAACGAAACGTGAAAACAGCCATTTTTTGACTCTGCCTACTAAAATAGCTGTAAAAACTTTTAGAAAAGAGATATCTCAAAACGGTTTTTACCAATCGATCCGTCTTGAATTCAGCTTTAGGATGAGTTATAAAACGCCAAAATTGGACAAATTTAAGGTACTCTCCCAAAAAATCCGGAAGGACTTTTCCATCAACCCAATATATTGAATGAAATAGATTGTATAATCAAACTAATCAAACAACTAAAAATGACTAATTGAGTTTCTGGAGTTATCTGGAGAATTCTCGACACTGGTTTATGCTACGATGTTCGCTTAGGTATCAAAAAATATTGGACAAATTTAAGGTACTCTCCCAAAAAAATCCGAAAGGACTTTTCCACCAACCCAATATAACCAGATTTTCCTTAAAGCATCGAGAGGCAGTGGTGGCCGAGTGGCAGTGTGTTAGGCTACAAGGTGCAGGTCAGAATACAAGGTCTCGGGTTCGAGTCCGCTGTGCGGCTTTTTCATTTGCTTTTTTGGATTTGCAAAGTTAATTGTTTTGCATTTCAAATACAAGTTTATTTTAAACTACAACTCATCAAAATGCATCTAAATTGATCTAAACATGCTTTGGAAGTCCAGTTTTATTGCTTAACAAAGGAATAGAATGAGAGAAGTCGAGTACTTTACGGAAAAAGGTATTCAACTACTAGATTGGCCACTGAATCCAAAATGAATTGGTTAATTCATCGAGCTGAGATAAGATAAAACTTTTTACAAGATTTCTAAAGGCTAAATCTTGAGTAAATGATTCAGTTGACATGGTTAAAAGTTGAGATATTGAAATGAGATAAGCCGAAGTAATGGTGGCGGAGTTAGCTGTCATTTTTGAGTGAAATGAATCACTTCGACTACCACAAGATTACTCACCGATATGGGAAAAGAGAATAAGAATCGAATAGAAAAGAAAAGAAAAGAAAAGAAAAGAAAAGAAAAGAAAAGAAAAGAAAAGAAAAGAAAAGAAAAGAAAAAGATAGAATGAATTGATGTCCGATCGGATATGCGAAGAAAAGAAAGAGACCGAATTCTTCAATATCTCCGTCAACGATCTTTTCGGTCAAAAAAGATGCGATGAGCCAAAATTGTGAAAAAGAAGTCACAAATGACAAAATTGTGGCTATGAATCAAGCGAATTTACACCGCGAATCTTTCTTTTTCACACTCAATCAATCAATTTCAAATTGAGTTTCAAGAGTTCTAGCGCTAATTTGATATATAAATTCGAAATTGAAGAAAGAAATGGGTAAACTTTGAGTGAGAAACTTTTCAGAAAAGTTAAACGAAGCTATGACAAGGTAAAGGAAGGTAAAGGAAGGTAAAAGGAAGGTAAAGGAAGGTAAAGGAAGGTAGAGGAAGGTAGAGGAAGGTAAAGGAAGGTAAAGGAAGGTAAAGGAAGGTAAAGGAAGGGAAAGGAAGGTAAAGGAAGGGAAAGGAAGGTAAAGGAAGGGAAAGGAAGGTAAAGGAAGGTAAAGGATGGTAAAGGAAGGTAAAACAAGACAAGACAAGGTAAAACAAGGTAAAACAAAGTAAAACAAGAAAAAAAACAAGGTAAAACAAGGTAAAACAAGGTAAAGCAAGGCAAAGCAAGACAAAACAAGACAAAACAAGGCAAAGCAAGGTAAAAAAACAAGAAAAAAAAAAAAAAAAAAAAAAAAAAAAAGGGAGAAAAAAAAAGGAAAAACAAGATAAAACAAGACAAAACAAGAGAAAACAAAGCAAATTTATAACAAAAACAAAAGATTGCATTGACTTAGAAATGGAAAAAGTCTAAAAAAGGTTGTTAATCTGAAAAAAGATCCCATAATAGTAAGAGCTGCTTGAATTGAACAAATTACTGTATTAGAAATGCACATTTTTTCCCAAAGAAGCTATTCATCGCAAATTTGCTATAGCATTGCAGCTATTCACCGCTTTCCACTAGTTTAATTTGACTTGTCTAGTAGTCTAGCATCTGTCTCGTTGGAACTCTTGAAACTCAATTTCAAATTGATTGATTGGGTGCGAAAAGAATTCGCGTTTGGGATTCGCGGTGTAAATTGGCTTGACTACTAGTCTCCACTAGTTTATCAAACGCACACTTTCTGGTGCACTCAATTCAATAGAACACTGCAGAATTCGCCTGAAAGCCTTGTTTAACGTTTAAGTGCATTTGAAAATGCATTCAACATCGAAATCCCAAACGACATATCTATTTGGGACCTCCACACACTCAGCCGATAGGTGCCGTGGTGGTGTAGTGGGTAGGAGGCTTGTATCAAGAGCCGGCAGCGACCGTTTTTGCTCGGGTTCAATCCCTTTTACAGCTAAATCTTTTCTTTTTTTGGTTTATTTAGGTATTTTCATGCTTAATTTTGTTTTATTTTTATTTTCTATCATATATTTCATCAAAATAAATAGTAAGAAGATAAAAAGAAGATGAAGATTGAAGAAAGATCATGAAAAAAACTCAAGCCAATTGTTCAAAAATTCAAAAAAGACAGTTTGCAGCTTTTCCTTGCAAACTTTATCCAATCTTTGGTGATTAATTATCGAAAGAGTTGCACTGAATCAGTGGAACAGGCGCCAAATCGGATGAGTCACAGAAAGGGCACTTGAAAATAATAAGAGTGGAAAGTTAAAAGGTTTAAAGAAAAGAAGAAAAGTGGCATTTATCCAATATAAACAATGACGATGTGTTGAAAAGAAAAGAGAAAAAGAAATGGAAATTCGGAATGAAAGGGATCAGAATATAAACATCAAGAATATTGGAAAATGGGAAAGGGGAAGTGAAAACAAAAATAAAGCTTTTAGGCTAAGGCTAAAGCTTTCATTTGAGCTTGTGTCAAGCGGCCAAGCAACCAAGCAGCCAAGCGGCCAAGCAGCCAAGCAACCAAGCAAACCAAGCGGCCAAGCAACCAAGCGGCCAAGCAACCAAGCGGCCAAGCAACCAAGCGACAACCAAGCGGCCAAGCAGCCAAGCGGCCAAGCAGCCAAGCGGCCAAGCAACCAAGCAACCAAGCGGCCAAGCAACCAAGCGGCCAAGCAACCAAGCAACCAAGCAGCCAAGCAACCAAGCAACCAAGCAGCCAAGCGGACAAGCGGCCAAGCAACCAAGCGGCCAAGCAACCAAGCGGCCAAGCGGCCAAGCGGCCAAGCAACCAAGCGGCCAAGCAACCAAGCGGCCAAGCAACCAAGCGGCCAAGCAACCAAGCGGCCAAGCAACCAAGCGGCCAAGCAACCAAGCGGCCAAGCAACCAAGCGGCCAAGCAACCAAGCGGCCAAGCAACCAAGCGGCCAAACAAACGGCCAAACAAAATTTGCATTCAGACCTTTTAGCCAATGCCAAACAAGCCAAGCACGGCCAAACAAACCCAAACAAAATTTGCATTTCTAGACCTTTTTTTGCGCATTCTCTATCGTAATCCATTCTCTCTTGTGCACTTATTTAATGTTATAAATCTTTTACTCGCTTGCTCTTTACTTTACTTGCTCTCTACCGTAGCCTTGTCTCGATTTTTTTAGGAGCTTCGTGTAGTCAAAGTTTACTCTCAAACAAACGCTCATATCTTGACACTAGTACGTTTGTTTCCGCACATTTATGTATCAAATTAAAGTAGAGAAGATGGGTGATTTTTTGAGATATAACACATCATTTTAGCGTTAACCAGTGCTTAGAAGAAAATGATTGAAAAATGATGAAAAATGATGAAAAATCGGCCTTTTACGACTCCTTTAGGGGGCCATTTTATTCGAGTTTTTACGGAACATTTCTTTCAATTAAAAACTAGATTTATTAGCGCTTCTATTAGAGCTTTTACGGTATTTATTTGAGAAAAAGGAATGAAAGATTAAAATGAGAAGAAAAAGAAAAGAAAAAGTGATCAAAGTTGAAAGAAAAATGAACATTGAATGGAGGGAAATCGAAGAAAATAAAATGGGGAATTGAGGAATTGAATTGGAAAAGAAAAAAAAGAAATAGAAAGGAAATTGGAGGAAGTTTTTTTGTGAGGAAAAGTGTTGACAATGTTTTTTTCGGAGGGTTGTTTTGGTTCAAGGTGCCACAGTATTTAGCTTTTCAAGATGCGCTTTTCTAGAGGTTTTTCGTTTTCCAAATGGAAGCTTATCATCGATTTTCTAGTTTTGAATTGATTCCGAGGCAGTAGACTGACCAAGGCTTGGAGTTGAATCATTTACGAGAGTCAGCTCGGTTTTTGTCACATTTCATTTCAATCTACAGCCTTGCCAAGCACAAACAAGTATACTTTGCTAAAAGACAATTTGCTAAAAGATTTACGCAGCTGGCTGGCTTGTAGCTGGCTTGTAGCTGGCTTGTAGCTGGCTTGTAGCTGGCTTGTAGCTGGCTTGTAGCTGGCTTGTAGCTGGCTTGTAGCTGGCTTGTAGCTGGCTTGTAGCTGGCTTGTAGCTGGCTTGTAGCTGGCTTGTAGCTGGCTTATATACTTTTGAAGCCCCGCCCCCAAGTGTCCTGGCAAGCTCCGTTTTTTGTGTTTTTCTCGCTACTCACTTGACCGATTCGGCTATACTTGATTTCATTTGATAGCTCTGATTAATATCTATCAAATGGAATCAGGTTTAGGCAAATCGGTCAGATGAGTGGCGAGAAAAGCGTTAAAAACGTAGCTTGCTTTCGGCAATTTCGGACACTTGTTGGCGGGGCTTTAAAAGTATATAAGCCGGCTTGAAAAAAGTCCCAAAGAAAGGTTATGTGAATCTCTTAGGAATTTAGGCTGAAATTTAGGCTATCGTTGGGCACTTCGATGATTCAGCAAGATCACTGTCAGCGCCTGATAAACTGATCACTTTCGATGATCAAAAACAGTTCCTTTTCTCTGATCACATGAATTTTGGGGTAAATAAAAGGGTGATAGTGAATGGGAGAGAAAAAAAGATACTCAACCTTTTTTTCAACAAAATTCCAATCATTCTTGAATCCTTAGGTGAACAAAAGAGCAAAATTGGGATTTGTTTTGATAAAATTGAAAAAATTTCTAGAAAACTGGAAACAATCGTAGATTTAACAGCTTTAAATTCAAAATTCCCCTTTCTATCTATCGATTACTGTAGCTAGCTAAAAGCTTACTGTAGCTATTTAGCGTACTGTAGCTATTTAGCGTACTGTAGCTTACTGTAGCGATTACTGTAGCTAAAAAGACAAAAACCACCGTAGCGATTAGTCTATCGATTAACGATCCCGTAGTCTTGTTTGTAAAGTAACTGGCTGACTAGTTGACTAGACTGACTTTGACTGACTAGTCGTACTCACAAAATTACTCTAACTTACTCAGTAAACAATTGCAATAACCCTGTTCTCTATGCAAATTTCCTATATGTAAATTAAACAATGGTCAATAGGTCTAAATGATCTAATCAGTCACTTAGCAATAAAAAAGAATGGTCCACCAATAGATCCACATCAAAGAATGGCCTCAAATTCGAATTGATACGGGAAATTGTAAAATCGACAAAATGATTAGATTAGATGAAAGAAAAACCGGTTTTTACATGTGAATTTCACGTAAAAGTGCGCACTGTTCATTGTACTCAAAACGATAAAAAAAAATGGGTGGAAAGGTGAAATAAAAAAACGGGGAAATGTCAAATTGGCAGTCAGAAAGTGATGGACAATGAAGGGGAAAGGAAAGGGAGAAGAAAGGAAAGAAAGAGAGAAAGGAAAGAAAGAAAGAAAGGAAGGAAAGGAAGAAAGAGAGAAAGGAAAGAAAGAAAGAAAGAAAGGAAGGAAAGGAGAGAAAGAAAGGTGAATGAACCGATTGACATTGGCAAGATGCGGGAAAACAGATTCTTTGGACTTTTGTTTAACTTCCTTTCTTTCCCTGAATTCTTCATTCTTTCCCTAACGATCTGATTACCAAGAAAATAGAGTTTTAAGTGTACCAGAATTGGAATATTTACAAAAACAGCGCAAAGTACACCTCGACGAACAGAAAGAACAAGACTCTGAAGGGAGGAGACCTATAAGAGGGCACCACGCGGCCTCCCAAAAACAGCAGTGGTGGTCTAGGGGATAAGGTGCTAGACTCCAAAACCCATCGCCACCTATGCTCGCGGGTTCGATTCCGCTGGCCGCCGAGTTCTTTACTTTTTTCGTTAAAAGTATAAAGAGTATTTAGTATTTTTATCAATATTTAGAAGCTTTAAAGTCTAACAAGTTCCAATGAATGTTTATTGTTCTAAAACAAAAGTTTCAAAGACTTTAAAAGGTTTTAGTAAAAGAGGCTTAATCAAAGTACACTCGAACTGCGTTTAGAAAAATTCGAGTAAAACAGTGATTGAATTGCCCAAATGTCAAGCGTTAACCTATAAAAAATTGGTTTCAAGTATGGGAAAGGGATTTGACGATTTGACGATCAAAAGGAATCAAAAGGGATCAAAAAAAGAAAGATTGCGGGGAAATTCCGTGAAATGACCTTGTCATGGATATATAAGAAAATCGTTAGAAAAAGGAAAGACGTGAACTTTTTTTTGACCTCAACTTTTCGAAATCATTTGGAAAAACCCGGGGAAATTATCCGGATAAAGGTCAGCAAAGATATAAAAATTTGTGGAAATGTAAAAGCGTTTCAGCCAGCCGGAAAGGATCCAATTTACAAAATCTAAGCAACAAGGAAAGACGGAGAGCAACAAGGAAAGACTTGTGAAGGTTATAAGGTTATAAAGTTAGCTTATAAAGTTTTATAAAGTTACAGTACTGGCCAATGAAATATGATATTTGAAAAACAAACGATCGTCACTTTCGCGCGCCTGTAACTCCCTTGTCTTTGCGTTTAAATTATTAGTGTTATATAAGAGCCCGTACTTTCAAAAAATGGTATCAAAAAAATAGCTGAAATTGAGGGCTATTTTTTGATATCTAAGCGCGCATTGTAGCATAAACCAGTGTCGAGAAAACTCGCTCAAAGCTAGACTACGCAACACTCCGCACCGTCATTATGGGCGGTGGGGTACTATTACAGTATTTACGGTAGGTATAAATGTCCTTGCCAGGCTTCCGATACGTACAGTAATTCTGGTCTTGACACCAAAGCTGTACAGGCGCAAATAAGAAGAGAACCGATTAATAAATAAAGAGAATTTAATTATTAATAAATTTATTGATACAGTACTAGACAATGAAATATGATATTTGAAAAACGATCGTCACTTTCGCGCGTCTGTAACTCCCTTGTCTTTGAGTTTAAATTATTATTGTTATACATTTTCTGAAAGCTCTTTTCAAGGGCTACACAATGGTAATATTAATATTTAGAAATACGATAAAGACAAGGGAGTTACAGACGCGCGAAAGTGACGACCTTTTTTCAAATATCATATTTCATTGTCCAGTAGTGCAGCTTATAAAGTTTTAAAAATAGATTTCGATTCCGATTCGATTTCGATTCGATTTCGATTCGATTTCGATTCGATTCCGATTCCAATTTAGTTTTAAGCTTTAGATTTCGTACACAGATCTCATAATTTGTCATTGAGTGCCCGGAAAACTGGAGAAGTGTGGGGGGAAAACTTTTCCAAATTGTTGGCAGCCGGTTGGATTCGAAAGAGACACGATTTTGAAAGAGAAAAGTGAAGAAATGAAGAGTTCGAGAGGGAAAAGAAAGAAGAAGATTCACGGAAAAGCTGAATAAATATGGAAAAACGGGAATGGAAATGATCGGATGCGAGATTTTCGTTTGAATTCGATGTAAACACTTTTTGACGAGTTTCCCTGAACGAAAATCCTTGATAGAAAGTTTGAGACTAAGAAAAACACTGAAAAAAGGCTTTCTGCTAGTTAAAATGTAGAATTCTATAGAATAAAAGATGTCAGAGGAATTAAGAGAAACTATTAAGAGAAAGTTGCTTTTTTTGATTGATTAGAAATTGATTATTGATTTGATTGATTATTGAGTCGCTTGCGAATAAGTCTCTCTTCGTTTACCATTCATTCAACCGTCATTGCCGAGTCGCCACTGTAGGCGAGTAGCCGAGTAGCCGAGTGGCTAAGAGCCTTGAGTCTTACTACTCAGCTGGGAGCGGAATTGAACCTGCGAGCAAAAAAGAGAGATGGGTTTTGTAGACCTCACTATCCCCTAGACTATCGCCGTCTTTTGTTTCCGCCTGCTTGTCGCCCTCTTATAGGGCACGACATTCTTGAAATTAATGGACTCGGGGATCGCAGAGGGAAATGTTTGACTGGTCAAGTGGTCATGGTGTATAGAAATAAGGAGAAAGGAAATGGTGGAAAGGGGAAAGAGCTTCTTCTTTAAAAAGAAAGATGTGGAAGAAGAGGAAGAAGAGGAAGAAGAAGAGGAAGAAGAAGAGGAAGAGAAGAGGAAGAAGAAGAGGAAGAAGAAGAGGAAGAGAAGAGGAAGAAGAAGAAGAGGAAGAAGAGGAAGAAGAAGATGATGATGATGATGATGAAGAAGAAGAAAAAGAAATCATGAACTAAAACTGTATAAGTTCAACAAGTGGTGGAACTGGAGTAGAATTCGGATAGGATATATCGGGAATAAGTTTGATACAAGCATGTTAACTCCGTCCTTTTTCAGGCTTGCCGTTGGCAATCTACGTATTTTACACGTATCTTAGCCGGTTTTGTTTGACAAAACGTTGAATTTGCTTTCTCGAAATCAAATTTCTATCGAAGGAAAGACAAATTTAAAGTAAGAAAAGCAAAAGCAAAAGCAAAAAAGCAAGTAAATTCAACGTTTTTCAAATAAACCCATTCAAGATACAAGGAAAATTCGTGGATTGTTAAAGGCAAGACGGAAAAAAGGGTGGAGTTAACATGGGATCGATTGCTTCGAACCGATTGCTTCGATCGAATCGATTGAATCGATTGAACCGATTGCTTCGATTGAACCGATTGAACCGATTGAACCGATTGAACCGATTGAACCGATTGAACCGATTGAACCGATTGAACCGATTGAACCGATTGAATCGATTGCTTCGATCGAACCGATTGAATCGATTGATCGACTGATCGACTGCTGATTGCAAATGAAAAACTGCAATACATAGAATTGAATAAGGATCCATATAACCAGCATTTAGTGCTGTAATCATTTCATTATTCAATACATATTGAACACTAGTTGTAAAGGATTCCATATCTGTAGAGATTGCAGAGATTTCAGAGATTTCAGAGATTAACAAGATTATCTGTAGCCAGAAAACCCTGACAATGAGTTCAATATATAAAAAAAACGTCTGTTTACCGTATAAATATCTATAATAGAAAAAAAATTGATTGGTTTTGTTGGAATTGAGTGTAACTTTGTGGATCTCGATAAATCTTGGCCCAAAACGGATTAAAAAGAAAAAAAAATATGAAAGAGTAAAGGGGAAAAGCTTTGGTGAATTGGTGCACAGCTGAAGAGCTAAAGAAAAGAAGAAACCAAAGGGAAAAGGGAGAAGCGGCGCGTGCTCGCGTCACGCCTCTCTTTTCCCATCCACCCTTTTCACCCCGAGGCTAGTGTCTTCTCTGTGTTCTCTTTCCCTTTTCCCCCCACCCTTTTCGACCACAGATCAATAGCTCGCATCCTTTCCAATTCCTTGCTCTTTCTTTCTTCATACATTAGCTCAAGCTTGTGTCATTTGTGTGAGGGAGGGGGGAATTAGCGTAAAATGACCACATCAAAATCTATGACTCTGGGAATTTTGATGGAAAATAAAATGGAATATATTTCTAGTAGAAATAAAGAAATATTGAGCCAGATTTGGAATTTCAAATCGTTTCGAACCATTCGGACACTGATTAAGGTAGACGTATCTTGGCTACCATAAACTAGTCAATAGATTACTGCAATCCAGATTAGGCAGCGTAGCTTTCTTTAGCTTTTCCAGTTTTATAAACTTGTTCTTGATTTGATCTGGAGCTTGTTTGAATCTAGACAGTTTTTGTCATTTCTAGTCTAAAATTAGATTCTCTCCCGAAGTCTCGCGATTTTTAAGTTAACAATGTTTAAGGCTCTTAAAATCGATAATTTCAAAAGCCATTTGACTATGTAAAGTATAGTTTCAAAGAAAAACATTCTTCTTTCAGATAGGTTATCAAAGTTTGCTTTTAAGGAAATCAAAGCTGATTTCGAGAACCAAGTGTAGCAAATTGGCACGCGACCAAACTAAAAAAAAAACGATATTATCACCAAAATCAAATAATCCAACCAGCCGAAAAAAGATAAATATTACAAATGAGAATCGATACGAATTTCAAGAAAATTGTTTAGAATCGATGGGCAACTCGATGAACGGGATGAGTTGCGAATTTGAAAACCGTAAACTCAAAAAAAGGATAACCGTTACTTTTCAGATAATAAAACACATTACCAGCACAAGATTTAAGGGAAAGGTGATTTACAAGCCAAATACGATTCCCGACTATAAATGAACCCATGTAGGAAACCTTAAAAGATTTGAATATAAGACCAAATAAAATAACAACTAGAAAAGTGTGCATCGAAAAGCCTATAACGGGGAGTTTTTGCCGTTACCAAACAAAGAGATCGAATTTTCTTTGATTGGCTGTTTTTGAGGCTACCAGGCACCATGTTTGCTCCTTAATTTAGCTCTTACTGCAGTTCAGATTATCTACTATTTCTTTGGTGAAATCACATAAATTTTGTAACAAAAAGTATTCAGCGCCTATCCAAAATAAGTTATTTTCAAACTTTGGCAAGGACACGATAGGTTTAAAAGAGTCTAGAGTAAGTCAAGAGTCTAGAAGCACCGTTTAGAAAACCCAATCTCCAATCTAGCGACGACTAAAATTCCTCCGTTTAACAAAAGAAAAAGAAATTACAAATCACATTTGAGAATTTTGTGCACATTAAATGTAAATCCAACAATTGAACATATTGTACTAACATTATTGCAATTTCATTTCCTCTTCCAATTCAACATCTTCAGCGTTTTCACCATCAACGGCGCTTTCTTCTTTGGCGGCTCTTTCTTCGTTCGATGCCCACCCCCACCCGATCCGCCCAAATTGTTCACCATTGAAGACATTGAGCGAAGGTTTGACGTGTTACCTGGAATAGGGAATAAGGAATCGATTTGAAAATTAAAATTATCATAAATGAATCTTAAAGCTGGGCGGTTTAGTAAACTTTCACTGCGCTGGTGCATAAGATTAATGAAACCGAACACAAAATCTAACATTTCAGGATTGTGAGTAACACATCCACAATTTATTGCAAAAGAAACAAGAAAACTTATAACCTTGCTTATAAACTTATAGCCAAATTTATTAAATCTCTTCGGCTATTGAAAGTGAAGAGAATTTTCAAGCTTTTTGTACCCAAGTCTATTAGATTAGCAGGAAAGTACACAGGCACTCACAGAGACAGTAACTTCTTTCTTTCTCTTCCTCCTTGTACTTCCTGTTTCTTCTCTGGTAAGAAGATATCTGATAGCTCAGTGGTTAGAGCATCTGCTTGGAAAGGGAAAAAGGGTCAAGGGTTCAATCCCCTCTCCGGAAATCTTTCTTTACCATTCCTTACTTTACTTTATTAAAAGTTAAGGCATGAACAGCCCTAAATCGTATCTTTAGGTAATTATTTGAACCGTTAAACAAATCTACTTTAGGATAAAGATATCCAGTCAATTTTTCCTATTCTATGTTGGCCACTTTTGAAATGCTAATTGTTCAATTCAAAGCTAACCCTATCTCAGTAAAAATGTCGTTAAATCATTTACCTGTATCAAAGATTTCCCTTCGAGCCTTTCTCACTTCTAACGCTGATGGAATCGGTTTTGCCGAGAAAGCCGATCCGTTGTTCATTTGTCGTCGTTTGATATGTCTTGGAGCAGTCGCATCGGCCATGATCGCCTAAATGCATTCAATTTTAACGGTTTAGAAGTATTTTGTAGATCTTCAGTCATTTTCGCATCTTTTAGCCAATGTTTCAGCAAACACTAACCTGTCTTCCGCTTCCAGCCACCACCACCTGCCCGCCGATCTTTTCCCGGAGTTTCGCCAGCTTCTGAAAAACAAAAATTTAGGGTTGATTTCGGTCTTTAATCTCATTTTTACAGTTCTTACATTTTTCTCGTCTCCTTTCTTTTGTCGATCCGTTCTGAAATAGGCGTACTTCCACGATTCCTCTTCATTCGTCGTTTCTGATGGGAATTTCATTTTGAAGTGTTGTTCCCAGAGACAATCACCGTCTTCTTCGAGGATCTTAAATAAAAACATTCAAAAGTTTCCAATAAATTTGATGGATTGCTAAGGACAAGTAAATCTGAGGACCTGTTACACCATTTCGCAAAGCAACTTACCGGATTTTTCGACTCAATATAGGCCAATTGCTCGGGTGTACACTTCTCCAAGACTGGTCGCAAAATGTAGAATGGAATGTCACCGGTGTCCTCAATCACTGAAAAAAAATATGAATAAGAAACTTTTCCAAAACCAACACCGATCAAGAAAAACGAAAAGTAATTTGTTTTTACATCAAAGAATTTTTGCATTCAGTTTGCTTTTAACGACTTACAATTAATGTTGTTCCCAACCGTTCGCAAACATAGCGTGAACAATGTCTCCACTTTTGTCATCCCCGTCGCCTTTTTCCTTCCAGCGAACACTCGTTGTCGGTCGGTCATCCGGTACTTCAGGATGTCCTCATGGATGTGATTGTCCTCATGGCTTGACGCTGGAAAAAAGATATCATGAATGTAAACAAAAGAATTTGGAAAAAGTTTTACTTTTTAGTTTAAATAGGTACAAAATTGTTCTGCTGAACTGTACTCTGTGTACGAATGATCTAAAATCGGTTTTACCCAGCCCAGCCTAGCTTCAGTACCCCGTTTGAACATTCTGTCAATAAGTAGTTGAACTCATACCGTAAAAACTCTAATAGAAGAGCCTATAAGAGCGTCGCCTAGTCTAACTTTACACTCAAAGAACCGCTCATATCTCGGCGCCCAGACATCTGTTTCTGCGCGTTTAGGTATCAAATTGAAGTACAAAGATCGGGAATTTTTTAAGCTATTACATGAACTTTAGTTTTAACCAGTGCTTACAAAAAATGATTGAAAAGTGCCAAAAAAGAGCCGACTTTCGCCGATTTTCAATAATTTTTTTCTAAGCGCTGGTTAATGCTAAAAATATGTGTTATATGTATCTCAAAAAATCACCAATCTTTTCTACTTTGATTTGATACCCAAATGCGCAGAAACAAACGTACTAGTGTTGAGGTGTGAGCGTTTTTTTGAGAGTAAACTTCACGACTATACGACGCTTCTCTAGGAGGCCGTTCTAGTAGCTTTTACGTTCTAAGCACAAAATATCTCAAGCTTTTCTAAACGTACTCGGTCTTTCCTTGGGTTTACTCAGGGAGAGCGGTCGATAATTTGTGTCCAAATCGGCGGCGGTGAGATGAAATTTGTTTGCCTTTGGTCGGGCTTGGATCTTGTCGGCTTGTGCGAGCATCGCATCAAAATCATTTGATGGAGCGATGGCCACCTTCTTGCTTTCCCTGAAGATAACTATATCATAAAAGATCCAGCATTTATTGGACTTTACTTTCGTTTATCTTCACTTTAGATCACCAACTTTTTCGTCTTCTTTGTGGGGCTTTCGTCTCGTTTTTGTGAATCGGATTCCCTCAATTTGGAACGTTTCACCGGCGGTGGACTATCGGGGCTAAAATTCAGGAATTAAAACGTTGTTTAAATTTAAAAATCTCCGCTTGTAATTGACCCAATACTCACCTCTCACTTCTCGTCCTTTTTGATGATTCTTCATATCCTGCCCGTCTCGCGAGCACCTTCCACTTCTCGATGATATCACTCGCCATCTCTCCCACAGAATCATCGCAAGCCCATTTGTTCACAGCTTTTCCCACCTAGAAAATTTGATAAGACTTTAGATTTTTAACGAACTAGATTTAAGTATGATTGTTTTAGATTTATGAAAAGAAAATCCGGTAAAAGTATGATGCATTAGGACTTTATTGCTCAATTTCATTTCTACAGGGTTCAATAATTACCCGGACTCAGTATTTAAAGTGTAACTCAGCACTCAGATGTGCAAACATCTCACGCTTTGTTTTATTAGAAAATTTGGATATTTTTCTACGCTGGATTCTTAGGTTTAACGACAAAAACTTTTTCTGTCTTTTTTATAGAACCTCAAAGTTGGCATTGAGGAGTTGCTTGGCACGGCACTTGTTTTTGGAGGATTTAGCAAAAATTTTGGTGGTCATGAACATTTCAGCGCTGAATTTAGTTTTATTAGGTTACATTAGGCTTTTATTAGGTTAGGTTCTATAAAAAATTATCTATTGAAACAAAGCGCGAGATGATTGCACATCTGAGTGCTGAGTTACACTTAAAACAGTAAAATCACCGACCTTTGTATCCGCCAAAAGTTGTACGGACATCTCGATTTGTCCAAGTTTCTCGAGAGCGCGGTACCTCTAAAAACGACTCAATCAGAACTTTAAGAAATCAAAATGACAGTTAGAGTTTTTTTTTGACACTCGTGAACCATCTAGCAATATAATACCGTATTTTTGTAATAGTAGTGCACTACTTTTTTCAGCCCTCCGCTTGCACTACTTTATAGACTGCACTACTATTACAGAAAATACGGTATTCAAATAAAATTCATCAAAGACCTACCATATCTTCATTTTTCAACTGCTTCATGTATTTGTTGATTTTCGCAGCTTTCGTCGCATTATCCATGAAGATTTGGTTATCTGAAATTTCGAGTATTTTTCATAAAAACAAAAAATTGAATTGGGAATTGAATCAATTTATATGGTTTAAATGGTAAACAAGCTCAAGAATAAGGTGGGAAAATGGGAGTTAAACAAATTTTTGAAAAAAACACGTAATTCGCTAAAATTTTACCGTAAAAAGGGTGAAGTGTGTGAAAATTTTAGTGAATTAACTTTCTTTTCTTTTAATTTTCTTTGTCCTCAATTTTTAAAATCAAATTGCTTCGAATTAGAAAAAAAATTTGTCACAAAAACTAAGCCTAAGCCTTAATGGAAATTTTTAGAGAAAAATTTGCCAATTATCAAAAACCAATCGATAAACTGATTGTTTATCAATTGTTTTTTGTCATTTTATAAAATAAAACAAAAAAACAAAACTTTTTCAATTTCTAGGCATCAGGAAAAAACGAATGAATCAATTTGGAGAAAACAGACAAGAAATGGCAAGCATTTTCAGGTAAAAAGTGGGAAAAGAGATAAGAAAATTGTGGAAATACATGGAAAAGTGAAGGGTTAGAAAGTGGATGGGGAAAAAGGAGAGGAAAGGGAGAAATGAGATCGGCATTGGGTAGACGAACGAACGAGCACAAATAACGGCTGTGAAGGGGAGGAGAGGAGAGGAGAGGAGAAAAAAACCCGTCACACAAACACCTCCAGCTATGCACCGAAATAAATCGATTGGTTTCATCTATGACGTATAAGCTTAAGATAGAAACTAACTCCCTTACCTAACACCTTTATCAACCGTTTTCTAGAATGATTTGACACGAAACCCGAGACAAAGTAACAAGAAAATCGCGCCGTAACAGATTATTTAGATTTGCGGGAGCTATCTAAATAATCTGTTGGGGGATTTTTTTTCGTCAAATGAGCTGATTTTTTTGCACCCAGGGGTTTTTGACTATGCTGAATTGATTGGTGATGGTTTCACACAACATTCCACAACTTTTAACAACGTTTATAACAAATATAAACAAAAATAACAAAAACAAAATGTCAACAAGTTACCAACGAGGACTTGATTTAAGACAACGGGTACCTTTTGGCCATTTCATCCCAGAACATCCCAGAAATCAGGTTTTCAGTATTATGTTGCTTGCGAAATTTGTTAAAAGTTGTGGAATGTTGTTTGAAACCGTCACCAATCGATTCAGCATAGTCAAAAACCCCTGGATACAGAAAAATCAGCTCATTTAGCGAAAAAGCTTTTTGCCCTCCCTTCAACTACTATAGCACCGATTTGCGTTATATAGTTAAAAGAAATTGGTCAAATTGAGTTTATACGGCATGCGTGAACGGATGCGAAACAATGAAGTGGAAGGAGCCGAAAAGAAAACGAAATAAAACCATTAGAATTTTAAAAAAACAAACTATAGGTAAAGAATATAAAAAGGAGGGGGACGAGCGAGGGGAGAGAGTACTTAATAGATAATAGATAATAGATAATAGATACTAGATGATAGATAAACGATAAATGAAACATAACTACAAAAACATAATAGATTTTACGAAGGGGGAAGGAAACTTAGCGCAATTTGGGATAAAAGCCGGGCGGAGGGGTGGCTACTTTGCGCCAAATCTTTTGCCCAACTGGGTCATTAGATCTCAACAAGTGTAACAAAATGACACCAAAATCATAAAGATTCGCTTACTTAGAATAAAGTGATGGTGAGTTGCGCAAAAGACCTAGTTGCGCAAAAAATTTGGCGCAAACTCGCCACCCCCAAAAGCCGGGCAAAGTTCCATTATTGAATCAAAATGAAAAGAATGGCAAAAGGGGAATTTTTGTGCAGGGTACGGTGCGTATCCACTCTTTAGAAAGCGCGTCGTGGCGCTTTTGCGCCAGTGCCTTAAAATGGCAGGTCAATAGGGACCTAGCTAAGATTAAGCGACACACACTTGACCATAACAACAAGAAATGATGGGAGGAAGTGAGTTAGGTTGAAGGTAGAACCATTTATTAAGTTCAAAGCTTTAGAAAGGCTATTAATGCTTTAGAAAGCGCGCCGATTTGCGCCATTTTTCGCGCCACGTATCATTTGCATCAAATTTGCACTTTTCAACACACTTTCCTATCAACTCTGATTGATCATTTATATATTTTTTTCCATTTATATTTTTTCCTCGTCGACGATGCTTTGCCACTTTCACCAAATCTAAAAATGGCATAGGATCGATATAGGGGAGTAAAAAGTCGAATCGGGAACATAAAAATGACTGTTTTTTTGGGGTCTGTATAGGTATTTAAACGTGTTTTCTAATTGAAAATAGTGAGAAATAAAATTTTGAAGTAGAAAACTGAAAAAAAGTTGGTTAAAAGTTGGGGAAAGTGAAAAGTGATTTGTCATTTGTCAAATTTGTCAAATTTGGCGTAAATTTAGCGCAAATGATACTCTGCGTAAATGAAATTGGCGCAAAAGAATTTTAGCGCAAAAAAACGCAATACTTTTGCTAGCACCTTAAAACCGCATGTCAATAGGAATCTAATTCTTAAAAAGCCAGACCTTAAGCCAGACCTTAATTCTTAAGAGCCAGAGCCAGCCAGACCTGGCTTTGGGTGGCTGGAAAGTGTAGAGCCAAAGATATTTAATTGTTCACGGATTATAGGTGTTAATCTGTATAAAAATTAGGAAATGTGGAATTTGAGCACCTAAATGAAGAAACAAGTGCGTGAAACCCATTTGAGCACCTAAACGAAGAAACCCAGAGAGGGTGTGTTTCGATTCTCAAGCAAAAGAAATACACCGAAGAAATTTGGAATGATCTCATTGTCAGCCAGAAAAAATGAACTTTATTCTTCTCGTACGATTGCTACGCGATTGCTGATAGCAAGAAAAGAAATGTGATAAGTCATTTCAGACAAATCAAGGACAAGGAATAAAAAATGTTTTGTGGTAAGGAATTAAAGTAACTTAGTATCAATTCCAAAGCTAAAATTTTCAAAATTGCATAACAAAGCAGTCAAAAATCAAAAGTCAGTCAAAACAAGTCAACCAGTCAAAACAAAAACCGATTCCAACTCGTTTACCCAACTGATCGATTTTTCCAAACCCATTTCCGGTCAGAAGAATCGATTCAAAATCGACTAAGCTATGGAAAGAATAGCTCAAATAGCTATGGAAGATTTCAATTCTTTTCATGGCTATTAAAAGCTATGAAAAGAACTGAAATCTTATTCAAAGACTCCCTTTTCTGCAATATTCGCTTTTTTCGATGCAAACAGAACTGATGAGTGCGCTCAGAGAAAACAATGAACACAAAATAGTAGACAAAATTCAATGATCTAACTCCACATAGTCCGCAGGGATGTACAAAATGATCCAAAGGATAATTCCCCAGGCAAAGCTGAAGCCAAGCTCGTGACCGATTTGCCTGATTCTTGGGCTGACTCGACGCTGGCATAGTCTAAGGTTTTACAAAAATATGACCTAGGCTTGGCTGGCCTGACTCTAAAATCAGGTGTGGAATGGTCCTAGGTTTGTTCTGGTGTAGTGGAAAAGAAATCAAGGAATCAAGAAATTTGAAAGCATTCAATTATCGATGAAATTCTCGATGAGATGGCGATGAAGTGGAGAAGCGATTTCGCGATCGTTGAATCGGTTAAATGATATTCAAAGCTGTATGCCAACTTCGGCATTGACAGCGCTCAAAAGCTGAAAAGATAAAGAGAGTGTCCAAATTCGAAGTGTTGGGGTAAAAATGGGCAAAATGGAGTAAAATGGAGTAAAATGGGGCAAAAATGGGGCAAGATTACGTTGAGAAAGTTCTTGTGCACGTGTGGCAATCGGATTGAACATTGAAATCCATTCAAATGTTTTGATTGCAAATTTTGTGTGCATTGCTGAATGAATGAATGAATGAAGAGGAAAAGAGGAGATTCGTTGGAAAAAGAGAAAAAGGAAAACGAAGCTGACAAAGCGATGAAAAAGAGACAAGAATGGGGAAATGGAAAAGGGGGAAAGGGGAAGGAGAAGAAGGGGAAGAAGGGGAAAGACACGCAGACATCAACTCTTCCCATCAGCACGCTGACTGAAGAAAAGCTGACGTGAGGATAATCTATTGATTCGAATCCACTGTAAAAGGAGAAGTAAATAAAATTGGGAAAATTATGGATAGACTTGTAGATAGTAAGGCAAGTAAGGCATAAGGCCCTGGGTAAGGCAGTAAGGCAATTTTTTAGTGAATGTAAAAAATGCATATCGGTAGATGAAAAATCTGATCCTGTGAAATCTAGAATCACATCATTTCACTGGAATCCGATTTTTTAAGCTATTAATATTGCATTTTGTACTCGTAGTGCTGCGGATTTCTGTTCACTGTCTCTCTCTGCTTGTCTCACGCTGTCACACCTTTATGTCTTGAAAGCAGTCGGCCAAGGCAGTCGGCCAAAGCAGTCAGCCAAGGCAGTCAGCCAAGGCAGTCGGCCAAGCAGTCAGCCAAAGCAGTCAGCCAATGCAGTCGGCCAAAGCAGTCGGCCAAAGCAGTCAGCCAAGGCGGTCAGCCAAGGCAGTCAGCCAAGGCGATCGGCCAAGGCAGTCGGCCAAAGCAGTCGGCCAAAGCAGTCAGCCAAAGCAGTCAGCCAATGCAGTCGGCCAAAGCGAGTCGGCCAAAGCAGTCAGCCAAGGCAGTCAGCCAAGGCAATCGGCCAAAGCAGTCGGCCAAAGCAGTCGGCCAAAGCAGTCAGCCAAGGCAGTCGGTCAAGGCAGTCGGCCATGGCAGTCGGCCATGGCAGTCAGCCAAAGCAGTCGGCCATTTTTTTGCTTTCTGTTTGTCATTTCTTTTGTCTTCTTTAGTAAAAACAAAAACACAATCAAACACTTTATGGCTAACACGCTGAATAGCAGAAAATCTCTGAAAAACATTGGTGAAAACTGAAAAATGAATGATCACCGGAGAATCTTCAAGGGGAAACTCATTATTTACAGAAAATCCCAAAAAAAATTTCACTTTTTTTAAGCACAAATCTGGGAAGAAAAAGGGCACCGGTTTGGATAAAGCAAAGGAAAATTTCTGGGGGAAATAAATAAGTATTCAGTGAATTTGTTTCAACTTTTCCACATGAGAAATTCATTTTCGAGCTATTTCGAGCGTTTTTTTGATCTCAAGATGGTAAAAGTTTATATAAAAGTATAAAAATATAAAAGTCTAGTGTATTTTGGGGTTCTTGCAGAAACGCAAGCGATCTATTGCACCAAAAGTTCTGAATTCTGAAGCACAAAGCCAGTAACCAGTAAGAACAAGAAATGGGATCGATCGTTGTTAAGTACCAAAATTGTAATCGTTGATATTGTTTTGGAAGCACAAATTTCATACTTATGAGACCAGTAGGAAGGAAATGAGCTATTGGAAAGAAGAATTGGAAGAAGAATTGGAGAGAAGAATTGGAGAGAAGAATTGGAAGGTTGGAGAGAAGAATTGGAGAGAAGAATTGGAAGAAGAATTGGGGAAGAATTGGAAGAAGAATTGGAGAGAAGAATTGGAGAGAAGAATTGGAGAGAAGAATTGGAGAGAAGAATTGGAAATTGAGGAAGGAGAATGAACAAAAAATGAGGGAAATCAAATAACACTAATCATACAGTTGAGGAATAACACTAATCATACAGCTTGGGAAAGAGGATCTATCAACGAAATGCCTTTACATGAATCGACGACCTGGTAAAGGGGAATCTTGCGAGCCGAGAGACACATTTTGAGCATTTAGCCAATGTTGGAACGCATCGAGTGAGTTTTAGTCTTTAAATTTTATTAAATGGCTAAAGGTTGATCGTTTTAAAACCGACAAACTGTTTTAAACCGTTTTAAAACTGTTTTTAAATCGTTTTAAAACTGTTTTAAATCCTTTTAAATCGTTTTAAATCGTTTTAAATCGTTTTAAACCGTTTTAAACCGTTTTAAACCGTTTTAAACCGTTTTAAACCGTTTTAAATCGTTTTAAACCGTTTTAAACGGTTTTAAACCGTTTTAAACCGTTTTAAACCATTGTAAACTGTTTTAAACCGTACTAAACCGTTTTAAACCCTTTTAAAACCGTTTTTAAATAGTTTTAAATTGTCTTAAAACTGTTTTAAACCGTTTTAAAACTGTTTTAAATTGTTTTAAATCGTTTTAAAACCGTTGTAAATCGTTTTAAACTGTTTTAAACCGTTTTAAAACTGTTTAAATCGTTTTAAATCGTTTTAAATCGTTTTAAAACCGTTTTAAAACTATTTTAAACCGTTCTAAACCGTTCTAAACCGTTTTAAACCGTTTTAAATCGTTTTAAAATATATTAGCTTACTGCAACATAGATTTGCCATATGATCATACAGGAAATGAAAACCGGTAAGGGACATTTGCATCAGCCACCTTTCGATCGCTTCAACTCTTCCCTGACGCAAGATTTTTCGAATTTAAGTTCAGATTTGAAAAACTGAAATATTTCTGGGTCTAGTCGAACAATTTCAGACAATTTAGTCAAGTAGATTTGATTTAAAACAATTTTTGAAAAGTTGACTTCAACTCGAAATTTGAAACTCACTGGGTGAGAAAGCTCTCGCCAATTTTCTTGAAAGACTGTCTTAAACTTATTCGATTTAATCATGTAATAGCTCATTCGAAAGCTATTTATCTAGCGGATTAAATAGAAAAGACCGTTTATCGATTCATCAACTTTCCAAAGTTTTTCCAGCCTTTTTACTGAGGCGTCTTTGACCCAACTTTCAAAAGATGAGCTTTATTTGTTTTTTTTGTAAGGAAACCTGTGCTGAAACCATGTTTTTCGGAATCAGCGTTAAAAATTACCCTAGAATACGAGAGAATTATTTTTTTAGAAAAATTTTTTTGGAAAAAAACTGACTTGACCCGGAATCGAACCCTCGACCTTCGGATTACCATCCAACCCGAGGATCGAGGCTTCGATTCCGGGTCAAGTCAGTTTTTAAAAAAACAATTCTCTCGTATTCTAGGGTAATTTTTAACGCTGATTCCGAAAACATGATTTCAGCACAGGTTTCCTTACAAAACAAATAAAGCCATTTTTTGAAAGTTGGGGTCAAAGACGTCTCAGTAAAAGGCTGCAAAAACTTTGAATGTTGATGAATCGATAAACGGTCTTTTCTATTTAATCCGCTAGATAAATAGCTTCGAATGAGCTATTACATGATTAAATCGAATAAGTTTAAGACAGTCTTTCAAGAAAATTGGCGGAACTTTCTCCTCAACTTAATAGTTACTCTATCAAATTTACCGAAAATGACAATATTTTAGGTCGAAATCTTTCAGCTTTTCAAATCTTTGATTAGGCTAGGGAAATATTGAGTCAAGGAAATGGTGTCGAGCTAAAGTTGGAGGGAAATGGCGGGAAAAAAACAGGATAACCCGTAACACATGCACGCGTTTCGGAGAGAGAAAATGGAAAAGAAACGGCAAAGGAAATTTCGGAAAATAGTCATCTTTTAGAAGAGATTTAAAGTCTCCTTTTGCTTCGCGACTTTTAGGGGTTTACTGTAGGCGATGGTTGAGTTTTTCCATGAATCTCCGTGCTCCTTCGGGCCCTGGGAATGGCCAATCCCAAATATTCTCCAGTTGGCCATCGGGCACATCGCTCTCGAACCAGTAACACAGCCAGAACCACCTGAAATGAGTAATGAGAACAGCTTTATTAACTTTATGGCTACGATGTTTTTTAAAAAGTGCTCTAATTCTCGGCATATTGAAAAGCTTTTGTTAAAAATTTTTGACAGAGAAAAGCGGCCGAATCACAGATTCGACTAGCGCTCATTCAAGCGCTTGTTAAATGAGTTATATGAGTCTAATTAGGATGTTTTTGGTAGATAAATGTAGCTGAGAATCAGGGCTACAATTCTCTATATAACACTTGATACTTTTGAAATAAGTTAGGCATTTGCCAGATCATTTGGCCGAACGGTAGAAAGCGGTCAAATGACAGATTTGCCGGTGAGACGACTAGCGCTCATTCAAGCGCTTGTTAAATGAGTTGTATGAGTCCAATTAGGAAGTTTTTGGTAGATAAATGTAGCCAAGATTAAGGGCTACAATTCTCTATACAACACTTGATACTTTTGAACTAAATTAGTTCCATTCCAGATCCTTTTCCAAAGGTTGTCGCTTTAACTCGCGGCCACCCTGTCTCACTTCTGAGGGTCTAGCTCAGCGAGAACTCAATGAATCCGTATGAAATTTTTGGAGTTCATTTTTGAGTATGTCTCCTATAGCCAAGCCAATCCCCTAACTGATTGGCGCTACTAGAATCTTTATATGACCTTTAAAAGTTGAGAGTCGAATGAAGGAATGAAGTGAGAATGAAATAAAGGTTTAATCAAGTAATAAAGTAATGAATTACTTAATTACTTGATTAATTTGTTATAGAGAAAAGTCACTATTTGATTTCCCTTAAAATTGCACTCACCATAGTCGACTCATCGGTGCGTGCGGCCTTTGCACTTTCGGCATTTCGAACATTTGATGATATCCCCAAAAGACGTGTGATGTTAACCAATAGGCTATTAAAACGTCCATCGTGTAGTGGCCACCTGAAAGAAACAGTATGTTCTTTACAGTACTTTTACAGTACTTTTACAATGCTCTTACAGTACTTTTACAGTACTTTTTGTGGCTCAAAACCCTTACCCGAAACGACCAAAGCGGCGATGCCGAGGGAAAGTGATCGGAGCCGCAATATAGCTAAACAGTTTCATTGAACAAATCCACTTTATTGCTATATTACCGTAAGATGACGAGCCCTCTTGGGGTGTACTGTAGTTGGACGAAGTACATGATGGTGAGAACAACAGTATGCCCGGAGAACATGAGATCACCGCAGAGGATCTTGTCCTGACCAGAGGTCAGCCCCAGAGTGACCACGTAGGTGAGGAATCTGAAGATGGGAAGAGAAATTCAAAACTATAATTGGGTGATTGTGGGACTTTTGATACGCGCTCCGCCCCTTTGCCATTGGCAATCTAACTTTGAGCTCAAATATCTTGACTTTCGGTTGTCCAATTTCAATATTCTTGATATCATTAGATGCATCAAGTATTTCTCTATCGATTGGTACAAATATCATTTAAATTGAATAGCCCAACGCTGAGATATTTAAGTGCAAAGTTGGATTGCCAATGGGAAAGCCCGGCCCCCTTTGCCGCCTCATGCCTAACTTACCCATATTCTCTTTAGAAAATCCCAACTAGGCTATCGGGCAAAGGAGGTGGGATATTGGACTTCAAAGGGGGCGGGCGCGTATAAAAGGAACGCTCCGCCCCTTTTGCCATTGGCAATTTAACTTTGAACTTAAATATCTCAGCATTGGGTTGTTCAATTTAAATGATATTTGTAACAATCGATAGAGAAAGACTAGGCGCATCTAATGATACCAAGAATAACTAAATGGGCCACTCCAACACCAAGATATTTGAGCTCAAAGTTGGAATTGCCAATGGCAGAGGGGCGGGCGTTCCTTTTATCGCGCCCCGCCCCTTTGCAGTCAATATCCCGCCTCCTTTGCCCGATAGCCTAATTGGGATTTTCTAAAGAGAATATGGGTAAGTTGGACCAGACTAACTTGTTCAAACACTTGTCTGTGCTTTAGCTTGAGCCTAAAGCATGTCCCAGCTACCGTAACCCGATTTTTGTTAGTTTGATCTTTTTCTACATTCTTTACACAGTAATCGCTTGTGGTTGGGCTATTGTAGGATGTACTAACGCTTTACGGTACCCTAGTCACCCTTTAGAGTGCCTCGAGTCAAGTAGTCAAAAGCGGCTGAAGAAACTGACCTCGTCGCGATCTCCACCCCATACATAGCCGTTCGGTTGACTTGTAGTTGACAGATTTGATCTCTAAAAAGAAACAATGATGGCTTTTGCTTTAAATGTGGATCAGATTTCTGCTTAAAAGCTCATTTTCAAACCTGTTATGGAATGATGGAGGTAAAAAGGTGACTCCCAAAATCACGGCTCTCAATCCATAAAGAATTGCGCCAAGAAGGAACATTCTCCTTAAAATCACCCATCGATCACGATGCAAAGGACAACGGTGAATGCGACAATAGAGCTGAAAAGAAAGGATTTGTTCGAATGCTTAAAAGTAAGTCTTAAAATAAGTTCTGGCTAAGTTCTGACTTTAAAACCCTCTACTGGGTAACTGGTAGCTTTGTGCAAAACCTAGCGATTTATTGGTTTATTTAAATCGAGTAATCTATTGTTCAAATATTGAACTATAACTATAAATATAATTCAAATAACTTCAAATATTAAACGTCAAACTCTGTAGTTTGATTCCTTTGCTGAACGAGTTTGATTCCTTTTAGAGAATGGCGTTAGGCTCTTACCTCAACGTCGACAGCACATCTCCTACACTCCATGCCCATCTTTGTTGGGGAATTGTGAGAAAAACGATGTCTGGGAGGGGTTCACGGGGAACGATATCATGAATCACCGTCAATAGGAAAAAGTTCAGAAAAGCTGAGATCTGAAAATGAGAAATAATGGACTTGAAAACTGAAACTGGACTTGAAAATTGTCTCTTTTTGTCCAAAATTGTCCCTTCTTCTGGTGGTTAGAGTAATTAGAGTAAATTTCGAATTCTGGCTAGACAAAGTTTGGCTAGACTTTGAAAATAACTTGTTTAAACTGGTTTTAGCTTGTTTTAACTGGTTTTAACTGGTTTTAACTGGTTTTAACTGGTTTTAACTTGTTTTAGCTCGTTTTAACTCGTTTTAACTCGTTTTAACTTGTTTTAACTGGTTTTAACTTGTTTTAACTTGTTTTAGCTCGTTTTAACTCGTTTTAACTCGTTTTAACTTGTTTTAACTCGTTTTAACTTGTTTTAACTTGTTTTAACTCGTTTTAACTTGTTTTAACTTGTTTTAACTTGTTTTAACTGGTTTTATCTTGTTTAACTGGTTTTAACTTGTTTTATCTTGTTTTAACTCGTTTTAACTTGTTTTAACTTGTTACTTGCTACTTGTTACTTGTTATTTATCGCTGCAAACTTGTTGAGGACTAATAAATTGCTTTAAGCAGCTAAAAATAGCTTTAAACAGTTAAAAGCATTGAGCATAGCATTGAGCAATTTAAAAGTTACTTTGAAATTGATTCTAAACGAATGAAAACAAGTCTAGACAAGTCTAGACAAATCTAGACAAATGTTAAAGAACTTTTCGATTGAATATTATGCTAATTTTTTGACTGGGCTTGCCTAGGCAAATTTAGGCAGTCTAGGCTTAGGAAATGAGCCAGTAGCATCAGCCAGTCAGGTTTCTGGCTTTTAGTACCGATTCTGGAACCCATTATAGCAATATCTAGTTTCTAGTTTATCTAGCTTCTAGTTTATCTAGTTTCTAGGTTATCTAGTTCTAGTTTATCTAGTTTTTTTTTCTTTTAGTTTATCTAGTTTCTTTTATTTTCTATTCGTATATCATTTAGGATTCTCTAAAAGCTGACCGTTAAGCAAAAAAAGGCGATCACCGTCTTCAACGCTTCCGATTGTCGGGGTTCGTTCATCTGAAAAATCGAGAAAAGTCACGAGTACATTTGAAGAGCTTTTGAATATTCTTTTCAATATTGTTCTGAATAGCAATATTGCTCTGAATAGAAATATTGCTCTGAATAGCAATATTGCTCTGAATAGCAATATTGATTTGAATAACAATCTTGTTTTCAATCTTGTTTTAAATATTATTTTCAATATTATTTTGTTTCCAATAAATTCCGCACTTTTATGGTAGACTAGATGCGAATTCTCATCAAATCCGGGACAAAAACGGGGGCACAAAAGGCGACAGAAAGAATCGACAGAAAAAAAGATCGATTCCCAATGACGTAATTAAAATTCATCGGTTTTTTTGGGAAAATCGGTGTAAAATATGGAAAAGATGTGTAAAAAGGATAGATTTTGATCAATTGTGGGAAGATTCATAAAAAACAGCTGAACTGTTATTGTTACTGTTAGATAAATGATCGCGATTCTTGAAAGACAACTTTTAGCCATGAGTACCCCATTAAAGTTCTAAGGAATTTGCATATGAATTTGGTGTTGTGCTCGAAAATCGTGAAAGCAGACTTTCCGGTGAACTTTCTAACGTATTTCTAGCAAATCTAGGGTCGATTGTAGAGGAATTTGGATGAAAAAAAAAGTGAAATTAAATGAAATTGAATAGAAAATGTGAAAAATGACAAAACGATCACGTGATTTCATGGGTCTCGTTTCAATTTTATAAACAAATCACGAGGAATGTGAGTTGAACAAAAGAAGCAACACTGGGCTAGCAATTTTGCGTGTATTCACAATGGATTGATTGAATGAAATGGATTGATTGAATGAAATGGATGAAATGGATCAATGGATGAAATTGATTAAATCGATCATTCATTGATGCAAAAACATCGATATTAGAGTACATACAAAAGCAACTACCGTATTCTCTCTAATTGTAGTGCCCTCTCCCCCCTCCCTCCGGCCGAGCCGAGTTTGATGACTATTTTATCGTTCCCAAGCTTTTCCAAGAAGCTCAACACTCTAATCCCCCACAAGATCTCATCGTCAGCTACATTTTCCGACCCCACATCGATAGGTTCTGATAAGCGGTTCTCGAGATTTCGAACAATTTAGGGTGCAATACTATTAGGTTGATGCAAAAGTCTTTTCGTTTTTTTCGTACTTCTGTTAAAAAGTAACAAATTCACCAATTACCGTATTCTCTCTAATAGTAGTGCGCACTACTATTTTTTGAACTCCCTTCTGGACCGCAATACTATTAGAGAGTGCAGTACTATTAAAGAGTTTTATCATTTACCAAAGTAAGACAGATATAAGATTTGTTCCAAAAATTCTTGCAACTCTTTCACGTACTCCTTTGGCTCCTTTTGGCCCCTAAAATTGTTGTGCAAAGGGCAAAAACATCTTTGTGTTGTTTGTCAAGACACAAATTGTCAACTCGTAGGCCCACAACGCCTATACAGTTGTGGGCCGGCGAGTTGACAATTTGTGTCTTGACAAACAACACAAATGTTTTTGCCTTGCACAACAATTTTAGATTTTGCTAACTTTTTCATGTGAAGAATAGTTAATAAATGAATAAAAAAGCCTCACTTTTGCTTGCTTGAATAGCTTTAGAATGTCACATAAACATAAAGTCAAAAAGGTTTAGATGAAAAAGAAGCACCAGAAATTCAAATTTTCGTTGGTGCACTACTATTTTTTCAACCCCCTCTCGGACCGCAATACTATTAGAGAGTGCACTACTATTAAAGAGTGCACTATTATTAGAGAGAATACGGTAATCTATAGTTTGCTCTATAAAAAAAAGTGTTTTTTTGTTGAATTTGCATCTTTTTAAATGAATTTCGGTTGACTTTCAAGCAAATTCGAGAGTGAAAAACGCCTTTTTCGTAAAAATCTATAAAAAACTCTACGGAAAAATTGGCTGAATGAATTTCTCTGAAATTTTGGCGAAATATCAAACGTTTTTTTTCTCTATCTTTTATCTATTGACACGAAGATAGGTTTTCTTTAGCTAAGGTGTCTAAACCGCATCATCGAGTTAGCCCTTTTTGACTACCCGACTTCATACTCTCAAGAAAATCCAGGCATTCAATATTTTTAAACCCGTTTTAATGTTATTTTGCAGAAAAATAATTGCTTTTTCTAATGAAATCAACCGTAGTTTAATTCGTGCATTTGTTGGCTTGAAACGGCAGACGAAAGGAACAAAAACACTTATGCATCAACCTAATATTAGAGAAAATACGGTAATCTTATTCGGAGAAGTTTTACGGTAACTAGGGAAAGGCACGAACTTTTCATGAGCTTTCGTTACATCTTACTAAATCTTAGTCATCTTAGTAATTTGAGGGCTAAAGGGTGCTTTTCCCTCGCTGAATTATCAGCACCGGTGGCCTAGTGGATAGTGGGACCGTCTCTCGGTAGTACTCTAGACGTTGAGACCGGGCTTCGGTTTCGCTCTTGGTTTTGGTTTTTTTTCTTTAAATGTTATACTTTACAGGTGTTTACCCGTTCATTGCTTCACCGTGATGCAAGTCGTAATTTGAAAAAACGCACTTTTATCACTCTTTTATACGATATTCACTATCCACTATGACTAATAATAGTGCGAGCCGAGTTGATGACTATTTTATCGTTCCCAAGTTTTCGCAGAAGCTCAACACTCTAATCCCCCAGTAGATCACATCGTCAGCTATATTTCCCGATCATCGATAGGTTCTGATAAGCGGCTCTCGAGATTTCAATCAATTTAGGCAACGCTCAAGGTGTACTACTATTAGAGAGCACTACGCACAACGCGTCCAAAAAAAAAATGCCTTGGAATCAAAAATCCGAATTCGGACAATTCTTAGTTATTGTCCAGACAAGAAAAATCCAAAGTTTGAGAAAAATCCCTCTACTCACAAAAAAGTTATTACGGAGTAAAGTTTTACGAACAAAATGTTAAGGAATTCGTCAAAATTTCGATTTTTCCGATTTTTCTCATATTCACTCCACAAGAACGTGCCAAACGATGCATTACAAAGTTGTAGCCCTGGTTTTACTCTTTCTAACGATACCCTTGCCATTATCTCTGCATTTTGTTTGCGATGAGTTCTGAGGGTTTTTTCCGGCGTCACTTTTATACAAATATAGGGAAGAGTGCCCATTTCAGGACCGCAGAAGCAAAATTGAGTTCCTAGGTGTTTTTATTCTGGATCTATATTAAAAAAACACTCTAGAAGATGTGAATTTCAGTATATTTCGTAAAAGAATATTTATTTGTATTTATTTATAGTAATAATATGATAAAAGTAAAAGGATTTTCTTGTCTGGACAATAACTAAGAATTGTCCGAATTCGGATTTTTGATTTTAAGTCAAAAGTGTTTTCCCATAGTAGCGGATTCGATGTGCTACGGTATTCAGCAAAAAAAAAAATAAAAACAACTATTCAACCTGTTCTTTGTGCTTGTAGATTGAAAACCCATCTTTTCTCGTGCACTGCAATCATTTCTTTTGTCAAAACAACGATTTTGGTGTCTTGACAAAGTGAATGGCACGAGAAAATTTGTGTTTGCACGCTTTAATCTCAAAGTACACAAAGAAAAAAAAGACAAAGATTGTAAAAAAAATATTTGTATTTCCTTTTTGAACACTACACTACGAATGTTTTTGGTAAGGAATAATAAAAAATAGATGAGTAACAAATAGAAAACAAGTTTGCGGGGGTATGCTAGCAAAAAGACAGCTCAAATTTTGGCTATAAAATTAGTTTTGGATTCTAATTTTTAAGGGATCACCTTGGCATTTTATCTTTTAGCTGGGTACTTATCGATTACACACCCGAGAAGGGAACAAGCATTTAATTGCTATTAGCATTAGCATTTAATTGCTTCATAACGGTTTCATTTTTTTTTGAGTAACCGATGTTTTTGAGTAAATGACAAAGTAAATGACAAAGAACCTCTTTTGTTCATATCTAAAGATGGTATTTTGTTACTTATTTTGTTACTTCTGCGGGCGTGTAATCGGTGAGGAACTGAGATTGTTTATAACAGACATGAGAACAAAGAATTGGCAGTGGATTTAAAGATCTATTGGGTTGGGGAGAATGAGTCGGCGCCAAACTTTAAAGGGACTTTTTGCACACATAAAGCCTTCTTTAAACATACGTTTGGTTTCATCAAAAGTATCCACTATTTCTCTACAAAATCACTTTTGAGAGATTCCACAAAGCTTTTCTTTCGTGGAGTTTATGAACTTCCAAACGCAGCTGGTTAAAATGGCAAAGAGTCCGACTCATCATTTGAACAGTTTCTTTCACATAAACCTTCTTTGGTGTTTATATAAAAAAGATAGAGCACATTCAATTACTTAAGTTGCCAAATTTGCAGGAAGATCCCACCAATGGTTTTTTCTAGATCACAGTTTGTAGTTTTTGTGAAAAAATGGCTTTTTCTTGAGCGGAGGCGCTGTTTGAATTTTCTTTTAAATGTGATTTTGTAGAGAATTAGTTAACCATTCTACTCATATCAAACGCATATTATTTGACGAAGTCGAATAGAAGTTTTAGACATTTTTTTCATTTTCGGCGCCGACTCATTCTCCCCAACTCAATAGATTTAAAGATTTAAAGATCTAAAGATTTAAAGAACTAAAGATCTAAAGATTTAAAGATCTAAAGATTTAAAGAACTAAAGATCTAAAGATCTACAGATCTAAAGATTTAAAGATCTACAGATCTAGATTTAAAGATTTAAAGATCTAAAGATCTTTTGCTCCCCATTCTCAGATCGGACCTGGGCAAAAGGGATCGAAAAAGAGGCAGAGCATGGCTGCAAACAAACTAACTTAAATGAAATTGATAAAACCTTTCAATAACCTTTTAAAAACCTTTCAAAAACCTTTCAAAAAAACCCACATGTTCTTTGTGATGGAGATGAGATCGATGATCGGGATCGGTTGGATCAATTGTGATGGCGATTCCCCCATTCGCCGATAACGAGTTCTCTGAGGAACTCGCGCGCACCTAGAAAGGCGAAATGATTGAAGGGAAAAGAGAAAGAAAGAAAGGAAAAGATATTCAATCAATTCAGACAAAGAAGACAATTTTCAGTCAATTAAGGGGAAAGTTTCGATTTTCGTCTCATCAAAAAAAAGAATCAAGATCAAAGGGATGGCTTTGATCGACTTTGATCGCTTTGATCGCTTTGATCGACTCGATTTTGAGCTCTCACAAAGAAAAGTGAAAATTTTTGAAGTCTATGCTATTCTTTAGACTAAAAGATAGAAATTGAATAAGATATTCTTCGTTTAAAAGATTAGAAATTCGAATTAGATTGAACTAGATTGAATTAGATTGAAATTTAGATGAAATTAGAGAAAATGATTACCGTAAATACTGTAATAGTACCCCACCCACATAATGACGGTGCGGAGTGTTGTGTAGCTCTAGCTTTGAACGAGTTTTTCTCGACACTGGTTTATGCTACAATGCGCGCTTAGGTATCAAAAAATAGCTGAAATTCTGCTCTATTTTTTGTTAACCAAAGACGCATCAGATTCTGTTAAAAGTTAAAGTTAAAACCCGCAAAAAATAAAAGGACAACAATTATTCAACATCTTTTAACAAAAGCGAAAAAGCTGGGGCAATGTCGGATCCGAACCTCGCACGAGAAGCCTAGCGCCAAGCCATGAGCCTAGCGCACTACTCACTAAGCCAGGAGCTCAGATTTCAAGTTCCCTGTGAAGTCCATATGATGCTGCGTCCATATGGCCTCCATATGACGTCGTCTAGCTTTGAACGCGTTTTTCTCGACACTGGTTTATGCTACAATGCGCGCTTTGGTATCAAAAAATAGCTGAAATTCAGGGCTATTTTTTTGATACCAAAGACGCATTTTTTGAAATGACGGGTGCTTTGAAAAAATGAAATACTAAAAAACGACTACGTGACTGTACGAGGGGAGGGTGGGGCACTATTACAGTATTTACGGTAGGTTCTTTCGTTGGCTTAACTTTAAAAAGACTACGCTTGTCTTTTAAGAAAGTCTGTCTTTTAGGTTTATGCAAATTTTTGGTAGAAA
This sequence comes from Mesorhabditis belari, assembly GCA_958450365.1. Classification (NCBI taxonomy): domain Eukaryota; kingdom Metazoa; phylum Nematoda; class Chromadorea; order Rhabditida; family Rhabditidae; genus Mesorhabditis; species Mesorhabditis belari. The sequence continues at coordinate 77,613 of CAUEEP010000274.1, read as the reverse complement.
TTTCAACTCTTAAGAAGTGAGATTGTTTTGGCAGACTTTCAGCCAGGTGATCATTTAGAAAAATAACGCTGAACTGGCTATTTGCTTTCAAAATAGCGACGGAGAGTGATAAGCTCTAATTTCTGGATCGTTTTGCTAAGATCTTATGAAAAGTTACCGCAATTTTACCGGCGAGAAAGTTACCGCAATCTGCTTTCAATTTTCAATTCAAATTTAATCCGTTTAGATTACTTTGTAGACATCATTGGGCTGCAATGATGTCTACAAAGTAATAGTAATTTAAATACGAAAACTTTATTAAACCCATGGAACTTGATCAAAAAAAGCAGATCAAAAATCGTGCGCTGTCGGGACTCGAATCCTGATCTTTTGCTTACCGAGCAACTGTGCTAACGGGAGGTAGTCAAATGAGCGCCAAAAATTGAGCGCCAATCATTTCAGCGCCAATCATTTTAGCGCGCGTTCATTTCAGCGCGCGTTCATTTCAGCGCCGCACCAAAAATCACTGGAAAACATTCATTTCAGCGCCGAATCAGCCCATTCTGTATATGCATGTTATTTTTGCATTTTCTGCATGATCTCAAAGTTTTTACTGTATGTTTTTATCTAAATCATCTAAAGATAAAAATAATTCTTGGCAGCAAAATAAACCAAAATAAATCATGAACAAAACGTTACTTTGACTCAGAGTGTTCCTTTGTCTCGCCACTTCTTGCGCAGTTCACGAGCCTACGCAAAGAACTATGTTAACTGTAAGCAAATTGTAAACGAAAACGGCAAGAAACGGTGAAAAAGCATGCTATTGGGGGAAAATATCATACAACTAGCAAATTTACACATTTTCATCAAAAAAACCTTAAATACGAGCTAATCTAACAATTTTTTCCGCGCATTTGATGCCTACTACCGTGCCCTAGGTCAAAATGAGTGAAAAAAGTGTAAAAACAGAAGCAAAACCCTAAAAAACATGCAAAAGCAGCGTAGAAAGCAAAAATATTAAAATTTAGTCGCGCTGAAATGAACGTTTTCCAGTCATTTTTGGCCCGGCGCTTAAATGAACGTTTTTAGGCCTTTTTAATTTGGCGCTCAAATGATTGTTTTCCAGTCATTTTTGGCACGGCGCTCAAAGGAGTGGCGCTGAAATAAGCGTGAGCCAAATCGTTGGCGCTGAAATGATTGGCGCCCAATTGTTGGCGCTCATTTGACTACCTCCCGTGCTAACCATTACACTACAACGCACTTGATCTCCTTTACCCCAGAATTACCGTATTCTCTCTAATAATAGTGCACCCCGGCGACGACGATTTTATGTTGGTGACGATTTTATCGTTCCCAAGTGTTCACAGAAGCTCAACACTCTAATCCCCCACTAGATCTCATCGTCAGCTACATTTTCCGACCCCACATCGATAGGTTCTGATAAACGGTTCTCGAGATTTCGAGTGATTTAGACAACCCTCAGGGTGCACTATTATTAGAGAGAATACGGTAAGTCCATCAATCTTTAGAAAGTCTTTCAGGAGACAGGCTGATCCACAATTATGGCAATCGGTTTTTGGAAAACTATTCTTTTCCAAAAAAACTTTCTACCAAAAAACTTTCTACCAAAAAACTTTTCACACAAATTAGCATGTATTATATACCATTTGAGAGCTCTGATTCTCAGCATCATTAATACATTAAAGATTTTTTCGCCAGCACTAATTTTTGACCCTTACTGGCCTTCGGAATGAGCTCGCCGCAAGCACCCCATGGGAATCTGTCATTTTTCGTGGGTTTTCAATTTTCGTTTATTTCGAAAAGACCGTTTTCAAGTGACTAACCTTTTTTTCAATTCTTTTTCTACAAATCTTTCCTTATTTTTCTACAAAATAATGTTTGAATCTTATGAAAATGCTTTGATTATGGCTTTTTTATTGGGCCACGAAGTCGAATAGTCAAAGTCCCCCGGAGGACGCAATTTAGGCTCTTTGGTCCACAGAAACCAATCTTGGTGTCAATAGATAAAAGATAGAGTGTAAAAAGTTTGGTATATAGCCAAATTTACAGGATAATCCGTTCAGCCGATTTCTTTGTAGAGCTTTTTTTAAGCGAATTTGACGAAAAACGAGTTTTTGTGCTTGAATTTGTTTGGAAAAGGAGCTAAATGTCCTAAATTGGAAAAGAGTCTAATTGAATTTAAAGGTTATTAATCTCCTTTGCTTTTATTTCATTCTCGTATTCTGATTCTCTTACCTGTAATTCTTGAGACTCAGGTCCGATAAAATCGGCATTTGATCGAAGGGGCATTGTTGAATCGGATTGATCTCGACGGTGACCGCCCATCCGATCTGGAAAGTTGATTGATTGAATGAAAATTGAATGAAAGTCATGAAAATCGATTGAATGGAGTCAACAGCATCAAACTTTGAAAGCATTAAACTTATGAATAAAGAATTATGAAAAATAAGTCTCAGCCGAGTTAGGTAATGGATTTAAATGGGGAAATGGATTGAAGGGGAAATTGATTGAAGGGGAAATGGATTGAAGGGGAAATGGATTGAAGGGAAAATAGAAAAATAGATTGAAATGGATTGAAGGGAAAATGGATTGAAGGGAAAATGGATTGAAGGGGAAATGGATTGAAGGGGAAATGGATTGAAGGGAAATGGATTGAAGGGAAAATAGATTGAAATGGATTGAAGGGGAAATGGATTGAACAAGTGTACTTTGTGCTTGTAAACACACCTGGGTGCACTCCTTCTTTTCTCAGTTTTCTCAGCGAAGTTTCACGGAGAAAATGTCGGCAATTCAGTGGAGACAATTCGTTTACAAAATTTGCGCATAAATTAAATCAAAGATTGCCGAAATTTCGATTCAAATCGATTCAAATCGATTCAAATGAATCCAAATCGATTCAAATTGAAGTTTTCAATTGATCTTTCATTAAATTTGATGAAAATTATGTAAAATCAAAGAGAAATCAAAGAAAAATCAAAGAAATCAAAGAGAAATCAAAGAAAAATCAAAGAGAAATCAAAGAAAAATCAAAGAATAAAATGGAATTTTTTTCCGAAACAGATGATCAATTTGATCTATTATTCTCGACTTTGCTTGCAAAACACAGAATGTTTATATTAGAAAAGTGAAGAGAAAGAAAAGAAGAAGAGGGGGAATCGCTTTGTTGTCATCAAGGGAGAATCATTCAGAAAAAGAGATATCAATTGGAAAGTAAATGAAAAAGGAAAAAAAGGAAAGAAAAAAGGAAACAAAAAAAGGAAAGAAAAAAAGGAAAAGTGAATGGAATAAACAAAAATAGAGAAAAGGACATATTTTTTTTGAAGAAAACGGGGAAATGGGCAATTCTTGCACGGATAAATGCTAATTTTGAACTCTAAAGCTTAGCCCGATGCCAGAATGAATAAACGATTGCCAATAATATTATGTCAATACTTAACAATGTCAATAATATTCTTACTTTCAAAAGAATCACTCGAGAATCGTTTGGAAAGTCGACTTTGTGCTTAATCTTGTCAGCGTTTCTTTTGATCTTTTCCCTCTGATCAATAATGCTTTGCGTGTTTTTCTGGAATTTAACCGGGAACATCTGTTTTCATTGCACAAAACGAGGGAAAGTTTGGCTCAAAAGGGAATGCCAACTGGGTGTGGTTGACATTTGGCATTTGACATTTGGCAAATGACATTTGGCTCAGGCTTAGGCTTGGACTTAATGCAAAGGCTAGCGGCTAGCGCTTTGCACCATTTTGGTTTGGGCTAACTCCCGATTTTCTGGATCTTTAGGCTTAGGCTTAGGCTTATTCGACGCAGAAATTTAACACTGAATTTCACGCTGAATCCGAATCTGCCTTCCGTTTCTGTTATGGAGCACTCTGTCAGAAGCTACAAGTGTTCGAAGTTTTGTCTGGAATTATCATGCCCCGAGTTTATAAGCAGAGAATAAGCAGATTTTCCCGAGGGCTTTTCAGAAGCAGTGGTGGCCGAGTGGTAGTGAGTTAGAATACAAGGCAAAGTTGGGACTGAAGGTCTCTGGTTCGAGTCCGCCATGCTACTTTTTCTTTAGTTTTTTTTTGATCTGTAAAGTTAATTGTTCTTTGTTTCAAATACAAGTTTATTCTACATTTTCATCAAAATGTTTACTTTAAACTAGAGTTCGGCAAACAAAACCAAAGCCAAAACAGACCAAGACTAAACCAAAACCAAAACCAAAACCAAAACACCAAAACAGACCAAAACCAAAACCAAAACAACAAAACAAACCAAAACTCAATTTGCATATAAATTAACCTGTAAATTTAAAATTGTAAAATGCAAATTTTAATGTAAAATACAAATTTTAATGTAAAATGCAAATTTTAATGTAAAATGCAAATTTGCCTTTCACTTTTTCTCACTCCACAAAATCTCGCGGCCGAAAAAAGGACCAAAACACGACCTCGAAATTTCGAAACAAAAAATAGCCTATGGGATAGATTTTTGGATGCTGATTTCAAATCTGCAAACAGATTTTCGCTAGCTCCTCCCGGTCGCGAGATATTGGCGAGTTTTGGTTAGTTTTGGTTTTGGTTTTGGTTTTGGTTTTGTTTTGGTTTTGGTTTTGGTTTGTTTTGGTGGTTTTGGTTTTGGTTTTGGTTAAGTTTTGTTTTCCGAAGTCTACTTTAAACTATTAAGATCAAAAAGCTATCATTAACATCGAGATATCATTCAACTTGTATGCTTTTTGAAGTCTTTCTTGAATATTCGATTTTTTGAAGACTTTTCTTTTATCCACTACAGTAAAACTAAACTTTACTCTACTTTTGAGGCAAAAATTTGAATTTTAAAGTTAAATAAAAGATTCCAGTGCACTAGAAAGATCGTTTACAAGAATTTCTGCATTTAGAAAAAGAAAACGATGACGAAAAAGCGCTAGGAAAGGTGGCTAGAGAAAAGTCACTTTTGCGTCATTCAACTTTTAGGAATTTCGGGAGCGGAGAAAAGGAAAGAGAAAAAGGAAAAGTTTGAAAAAGAAAACAAAACTCACATTCAAAACAGGTGTGTTTTTATGAAAACGTGTTTAAAAATTGTGTTTTTAACTTTTGCATTGGAAAGATCCCACAGTTATAATCTACGGATAGAAAAATGTTATTTTAAAATGGTTATGGATTTGGCACAGTAGGCATGGGGAGATTCCAGTCCGAACCTAATTCTACCTTTGTTTTCTTGGCCGTTTCTTGGCCAATTGCTCTGAAATTTTGTCTACAGATAGAAATCGATATTTTCAGCTTGTAGACAAAATTTCAGAGCAATCGGTTAAGAAGTGGCTGAGAAAACGACGGTGAAATTAGGTTCGGATTGGAATTTTTCCATGTCTAGTGCACAGTATTGGTTTAGAATCAAACAAAAGTCAAGTAAAAGAGAAAGGAAAAGAGAGAGTACAAGGGAAAGTACAAGAGAAAGTACACGAGAAAGTACATGAGAAAGGTCACACAATCTTGAACCGAAGCATTAAGCCAAGCCAAGCCAAGCCAAGCCAAGCCAAGACAAGCTCAGCCAAGCCAAGCCCAGCCAAGCCAAGCCAATCCGAGTCAAGCCAAGCCAAGCCAAGCCAAGCCAATCCGAGTCAAGCCAAGCCAAGCCAAGCCAAGCCAAGTCCAGACAAGCCAAGCCAAGCCCAGCCAAGCCAAGCCAAGCCAAAAAACCAGAATTAAATAGAATTGGGAAAGAGAAATGAATTGGGAAAGAGAAATCGAGCCAGAAAAGAAAAGGAACGAAAAATTTCGTAAGCTTTCACAAGTTTAAAAGTTCAAAACACAATTGTGACAACTGTCAAGAAGGTATTCAAGCCAAACTAAGCTAAAATTTAGCCTAAATTAAGCCAAATTCAGCTAAGCTAAACTGTAAATGAGCTACCATAGTTTGGCCTAGTTTTTCAGCAATATGAGCCGCTTTTTTTACTTTCTTTTCGTCCCTCTTCATCAGATTTTTGCAAGAAAGTTTTCTCTAGATGATTGTCTAGAAATCTTTCATAAATTGTATTCTTAATTCTTTTCTGAGAGCTTAGAAATTGCACAGAAAGTACACTCTGAATCGGGACAAACAACGACCAATGGTTAAAGCTGAAGAAGATGACATAAAAAGACAATGTTTTACAGAAAAATTGTATTGTATTGTATAGAAAATGTTTAAAATGTTTAGAGATTTAGTTTTGATTGATTGAATTGAGTGATTGAATTGATTGGATTGATTGATTGAATTGATTGAATTGAATTAAATGATTGAATTGAATTGAGTGATTGATTGAATTGATTGAATTGAATGATTGAATTGAGTGATTGAATTGGGTGATTGATTGAATTGATTGGATTGATTGATTGGATTGAATGATTGATTGGATTGATTGATTGAATTGATTGAATTGATTGAATTGATTGGATTGATTGATTGAATTGAATGATTGAATTGAGTGATTTAATTGAATGATTTAATTGAGTGATTGAATTGAGTGATTGAATTGGTGATTGAATTGAATGATTGAATTGGGTGATTGATTGAATTGATTGGATTGATTGATTGAATTGAATTGAGTGGTTGATTGAATTGATTGAATTGAATGATTGAATTGAGTGATTGATTGAATTGATTGGATTGATTGATTGAATTGAATGGATTGATTGATTGAATTGAATGATTGAATTGAGTGATTTAATTGAATGATTTAATTGAGTGATTGAATTGAGTGATTGAATTGAATTGATTGATTGAATTGAATTAAATGATGGAATTGAATAATTGAATTAAATGAATGAATTAAATGAATGAATTGAATGAAATGATTGATTTGAACTACGTTTTAGTGTAGAAAGATTGGTTTTTTGAGGTTTTTTCTTGAGACATATGAATCAAGATAAGTGTTTATCGATGGAGTGGGCCAGTTTTCGGAAAGAGAACGGGGAAAGAAAGGAGAAAAAGAGGATTTCTCACCGAAAAAGAGATGGTAATGAAATCGATGAAAAGAGAAAGATTTCTTAATGAAAAGACTAAAAATAAATGACTCATTTGACTTGATTTGCAAATCGGGAATGATTTTCAGATCATTGCCTTCCGGAAATGTTTAAATCATGATAACGAAATGGAAATTGAATGACTCAACGAAAAACTGACAAAAAATGGAACTGTACTATTTAAAACTGAAGATTTAAGTGCACCAGATAATGAACGTTTACAAAGGTTGACCCTTGAAGCTGTTCTTTGGGCTTGACGCTTTATGCTTTGTGCTTGAAGTGCTTAAACGCAAACCTTTCTGACGCAACCTTAATTCATTATTATGTTGAGCAAATGACGAAATGAGTGCACGAGAAATGCTGAACTGTTTCCTTTGCTGAAGTGTTTGTGGTTACAGCACAAAGCATGGCTTAGGCTAACAAGTTGAAGCTGAAAAGCTTGTTGTTTCGTTAAACAAAACATGATTCTTCGTTTTTATAGGAGCTTGGCTTGCGTTGCCTCTAGTTCATCCCCGAGTCTGATTTGTCCTTGATCTGATCTGAGCTAATCTAGCTTTGATTTGAAGCAAATCTGATCGTAAACTGTGACACTCACAGTGTCTACTGTGAGTCCAACTTTGGAGCTAAATTTCTCGATGTTTTGGATAGCTAGCGGGATGTTCAAATAGCACATTAACAAGTCTGAACTTGAGCCTGAGCCTGAGCTGAAAAGCTAACAAGCTCAAGTTCAGAATTTCAATGCTCTCAAGAAAATAAGAGTGCTCCAGTGCTCCAGTGCTCCAGTGCTCCAGTGCTCCAGTGCCAGTGAGTGCTCCAGTGTCCAGTGCTCCAGTGCTCCAGTGCTCCAGTGTAGTGCTCCAGTGCCCAGTGCTCGAGAAAGCGTTCGTTTACAAGTTTACAAGGTTAGTACAAAGTCTCGCTTCTGATTGTCGGTGTTTCGGTCGGATTGTCAATAGGTGTACAAAGAAACACCAAGATTTGAGCACTTCAATACGAAGATTTGACTACTTTTCGAGGATTTCTTTTCACATAAAGATACAATCATTCAAGCCGAATCTTTTGATCAGAAAAACTCTTGAAAAAGAGTTACTGTTAAAAGTCTCGTTTATAGTTTTTCAAAGATTAAATCTCGTTTTTCCGTTTTACGCCTATTGACAATGAGAATCGAAAATCAATAGCTCTAGCAAAAAAAAGCTCTAGTAAAGCTGTAGTAAAGCTCTAGTAAAGCTGTAGTAAAGCTCTAGTAAAGCTCTAGTAAAGCTGTAGTAAAGCTCTAGTAAAGCTCTAGTAAAGCTCTAGTAAAGCTCTAGTAAAGCTCTAGTAAAGCTCTAGTAAAGCTCTAGTAAAGCTCTAGTAAAGCTCTAGTAAAGCTCTAGTAAAGCTCTAGTAAAGCTCTAGTAAAGCTCTAGTAAAGCTCTAGTAAAGCTCTAGTAAAGCTCTAGTAAAGCTCTAGTAAAGCTCTAGTAAAGCTCTAGTAAAGCTCTAGTAAAGCTCTAGTAAAGCTCTAGTAAAGCTCTAGTAAAGCTCTAGTAAAGCTCTAGTAAAGCAAAAAAAAGCAAAAAGCTTTAAAAACAAAAAGCTTTAAAAGAAAAAACCCCAGAAATCCAGTGATCTTTGTTCATTTTTGATCAAAAAAACTCGAGATTCTAGTTTCGTTTTCCAATTTTTTCCACTTAGCAAATGCATTTCTTTAAAGTAAATGAGAAAAAAGACAAAATGAAGTAAAGGTAAGTGAAGTAAAAAGAGAAAAACAACAACTGAGAAAGCTGCAAAGTGTTCAGAGAAAAAAAAAAGGTACAGCTGTAAAAGAAAACGGATTAGATTTCTTGAGAGATTTTTAAAATTCGCTTTTTTTTTCTAGTTTTCTAGTTTCTAGTTTCTAGTTTCTAGTTTCTAGTTTCTAGTTTCTAGTTTTCTAGTTTTCTAGTTACGTGCTAGTTAGGTGATTGAAAAAAATGTGCTGAAAACGTTCCCGAAAGTCTTTTATTTACAGAACAATTTCCCTCTCACCTTTTCGAGAAATTGACTGAGCAAAAAAAATGTGATTTTGTCTGACAAAAAAAAAGGAAAATTTTGTGATGTAAAAAGTAAAAAATGATGTAAAAAGATGACTTTAAAGTGAAAAAAAAAGAAAAGAATTGAATTGGTTTTGGAATTTGCTTGGATTTATGGATTTATGGCAATGATTTGCCACAAAAAAAAGTACAGCTACTGTACGCAAATACTGTACTTTTTTTTGTTTGCGAGAAATCATGAAATCTGAATTTTCATTTGAAAAAGAAAGCCTCAAAATAAAGGTTTTTGATCGTTTATGAGGATGTGAAGAAGAATGAAATTTGTAGAAAACGGCTGCATCGATTTTACTAGTAATTTTTACTAGAAATGCAGCAGAGATTGATCTTTCTATGCCATAGAAAGTTAGTGTCAGTTCTGATCAAAAGAAGTTACCAACTCTCCAATTTTGTCTGCCTTTATACTCCCGAAAAAAACCCCCCTAAAAAAACGAAAGGTTTTCTAAATAGCCGACAACGATTTTGCGGAGAAAATCTAGATGTTTCCAATGGTGGAAAATGTATTTCATTTAGTGCATTTAATTGAGTCAGACCTAGAGCCACTAGGGCCACTTTAGGTCTAGAATTGGCATCATTGGATTCTCCATGAAATTCTCCATGAAATTCTCCATGAAAATGTGACATTTCGATGGGGTGAAAGCCATCAAAATCATTGAGAAATTCAGCTCTGAAGTTGGAGTCACAGTAGTCACTGAGACACTCACAGTACTTACTGTGAGTCCAACTTTGGAGCTGATCTTCTCGATGATTTTGATGGCTTTCGCCCCATCAAAATGGCACATTAACAAGTCAGAATTTCATGGAAAATCGAATGGTGGAATTTACAGGACGATCCAAAGGCTTTAAGTATGATTTTCAGTATGATTTTCAGTCTGATTTTTCTTACTGGAAAACCAATACTCCCCGATCAGCATGAAAATCATACTTAGAGACTTTGGATCGTCCTGTAAATGCCAACATTTGATTCTTCATGAAATTCTGACTTGTAAATGTGCTATTTTGATGGGGCGAAAGCCATCAAAATCATCGAGAAGATCAGCTCCAAAGTTGGACTCACAGTAAGTACTGTGAGTGTCTCAGTGACTACTGTGACTCCAACTTCAGAGCTGAATTTCTCAATGATTTTGATGGCTTTCGCCCTATCAAAATGGCATATTTACAAGTCATTTACACATTTACAAAGACTCCCGAAAAACCCCCTAAAAAAACGAAAGGTTTTCTAAATAGGCGACAACGATTTTGCAGAGAAAATCTAGATGTTTTCAATGGTGGAAAATGTATTTCATTTGATGCATTTAACATTTGTAAAATCAATTTCTAATCCATTAAGTTCGTTCGTAAAAAGGAATCTAGTTGAAAAAAAAGTCCGCTTTAATGGAAAACCTAATATTAGAATTTAAAATGAGCGCCATAAGAAACACAAATTCGTCAAAGCGTATCTACGAAGCTTGCCATTTTAAAATGCAAATTTTCAATGCAAATTTTCAATACAAATTTCCATTTAAAAGTACCAATTTCTCATTTAAAAAAGAAGAAGAAGAAGAAGAAGAAAAAAGAAAAAAAAAATCTCTCCTGAGCATTCACAGCTCCTTCATCTCCTTTCCTCTTTTCTTCTCAATTTTTAATCGATACCCATAGCATTCCTTTCTTTTCTTCTTTTCTTCTTTTCCCCCTTTCCCCTTTCCCCTTTTTTTCAACCCAATTCCCCGTCTTGATGCATACAAAAGGAGGTAATGTTTTTTTTTGTGGAAATAAGAAAGGAAATCAATTTCTCTGAAGACAAATTGGTATATTGGTAAGACAAATTGGTATCCTTTTACTTTAGAAGCCCCAAAACCATGAATTTTCACTTTTTTTATGCAAATTTGTGCGTTAATCCAATAATTTTGCATAATTTTGCATAATTTGCTTAATTTGCTTAATTTGCTTAATTTACATAAAGATTAGATTATTTTAAAAGGTTTAAATGATCATTCTGATTATCTGGTACAATGGATTCGCTCGACTTCCTTCAAGGGATCAGTTCGTCAACTTCAAGAGAGCAACGAAAGCTCGTCAACTTTATGAACCTTCCCGATGATCTATTTGAAGATAAATTACTAGATAAACTCAAGGATATGGCACTACTTTGGAAATGGAAATCAATTGGAAATGCTTATTGGAAAAGAAGCTGAGGAAAAAAAACTGGAAAAGGCGCAAAAAGTTCTATAGAAGTTCTTAAGATGTTGGTGAAAGTTTCCCCTAATGGTTTGGGGTAAAAAAGTACCGAATTTTTATTAAGAAGATACTGTCAATTGTTTATTTACAAAAGAACTCTCTTGAGAAAGGAAAAATGATAAAAATTCGTAAAAGTTGAGGAATTCAACTAAATTTTTCATTTTGCGCCGTGTTTATGGGGAAATTGAAAATTAGAAAAGAGATTTGGAAAAGAATAGAAAGAAAGGAAGGAAGAGAGGAAGGAAGGAAGGAAGAAAATAAAGAAAGAAAGAAAGAACGAAAGGAAGAAAGGAAGAAAAGTAAGAAAGAAAAGAAAAGAAAGAAAGAAGAGACAGAAGGAAAAGAGAGAAAGAAAATGAAGGAAGAAAGAAAAGAAAGACAGAAAGAAAAGAAAAGAAAGATAGAAAGAAAAGGAAGCAAAGAAAGAAAGGAAGCAAAGAAAGGAAGCAAAGAAAGAAAGAAAGAAAGAAAGAAAGAAAGAAATACCTGGGTTTTCAGAACCGTGGGCTCCTGCTCTAATTGCGAATCAAAACCACACATATTAGTAATAAAGAAGTGAAGGAATTGGCAATGGATTTCTGAAGAGGGGATTGAACTCAGTACTATTAGACATTCTACTATTAGACACTCTTACTATTAGACAATACAGGTCTAGAACTCGGGCAAAAGTAGATCCAAGTTTAGTGGAAAGCTCGATGCTCCAGCTCCAGCTCCTGCTCCATCGTTTTGTGGAATTGAAGAGTACTTTTATTTTAGTTTCTCAATAGTCCTCAAGTTATTAAGGCTTTCATACTCTTCCTATTCCTATTTTTCCTAAAGAAAGAAAAGAAATTTGAGTTCAAATTTGATATCAATTCAAAAAAAAAGAAAATTTTCAGATTTCGGACTGTTTTTCGAAAGTTTCCCCATGCAAATCGATATCTTTTCCCTTCAAAGAAGCTATTTTTAGGCAAAAAAAACATAACATTAAACTTGTTTTGCAAAGAAAAGCTGCAATAATTGATTTATTTTTTTTTAAAAAGTATCAATGATAAGTTTTTGATAGAAAAACTTGAAGATTTTATGAATTTTATCGAAAAAATCTGTAATTTCTCTTTTTAATGTCATTTTTCTTGCGTTCACTAATGAGAATTTTTAGGTTTTTTTGCGGGAAAATTGATTTTGAAAGAAAATTAGATAAATTCCTAAAAAAAGAAACAAAAAAATCAAAAAAAAAACACAATTTTCAAAAGGAAATCAGGTGGAAAATTTTGGGGTTTCGGTTTGAAAACGAAAGAAAAAAAGAAATGACGAGAAATGGGTGAGTAAATTGGATAAAATTGGATAAAATTGGTTAATATTGAA